>JAVIAB010000117.1:58131676-58316676 GCA_032433765.1 Megaustenia siamemsis
ACAACATTGTATTTAATGTACATGTATATCAGAAACGTAAGTGAAGAATAGTGACACTGTGACCTTCCAGGCATGTCATAAGAGGCGACAAAGGAGGTTGATCGATGGCTTGACAAGCTGTCATTGTAAAAAGTATTGTTATGGAAACAGAGCCATAGATTTTAGAAGCAGTGATCTTTGCAATATGTGCCATTTTGGCATGCAAGGTTTCTGTTTTTGAGATTGTGGTTCTGCCCTATGTGCCGTCTTCGGCTCGAAAGGACGATAGATAGATATCAGAAACACTGTAATCACATCACTGACTTCAGATGTGACATGTACATACATAATGATTTTATTTTCCAAAAAACTACATCTTTGCTCTGAGCTCATAGATTTGTTCCAGTCTGATAAATTTATTTAAAAACAAGGATTTTTGTTAAATTTTAAGTTTTTGACAAAGGTCTCCAAGATAATCTGCTTCCTGGTTAAACCGCTCCCTGATAATTAGGAGTCTGCTGTATTGAGGATAACGTGATATCCTACTTTTTTTAAAAAAACATGTCCACTGCTTATGAAATAAACGTGACTAGAGATTCGTAAATACGTAAATAAATAAGTGGCCAAACAACAAAAATGTAACTTTAAAAACATAACAGATATGAAAATATCAGATTATGCCTATATTATTCTATCTATTGTCCTTCCGAGCCGAAGACGGCACATAGGGCAGAACCACAATCTCAAAAACAGAAACCTTGCGTGCCAAAATGGCACATATTGCAGATCACTGCTTCTAAAATCTATGGCTGTTTTCATAACAATACTTTTTACAATGACAGCTTGTCAAGCCATCGATCAACCTCCTTAGTCGCCTATTACGACATGCCTGGATGGTCAATATCATATATATTATTAGAGAAATAAATTGTTTTATATGGCATTTTATTTCAAAATCAAACATTTTTAATGGCTTAAATTAAAGTATGCAGGAATTTGGCGAATTCATTAACTATTTGGGAAATATAATAAATCTGTTATGCTTCTATAAAAGATAAATTGTGCTGGCTACATGAAATCTTGTTTGTACCAAATGACAGGAAAAAAAGATTTCTCTACCATGACAATGAACAATTCTTTGAATCCCAGCCACTTGCTCCAAGGTATCAATATTCTGAGTGTAATTTCTGAGTAGCTTCCCCTTTTCTTCCAGCATGCAGATAAATCGATGACATGGAGAAGGTTTGAACTGTCCTGGATAGATTTCCTGGGGAGAATTAAATTTATCATGGCTAAAAGTAACATACTACAAACAGGTACCAAAAATCATTAGACAAAGCACTAAGAGGTAACAAAACAGTTGAAAGATGGACTTCCCGTCAATATGGTGGATAGGCGGCAAGAACCGTCGAGGCTCTCTCTCTGAAAAGTGTTCCTAGTTGCAGTTTTCTCATATTCCAAGTCCGGCTTGCTGCCGGGGCTATTAAGTTTAGTGCTCTGTGCACACCGTGAGGTTTGTTCTTCATCCGTATGGTGTTTCAATATTTAGATTGCTTACAATGAATGATATCGTGTGATGAAGGACAGTTTAGCTGCGTTCATTTTCAATGCCACTACGCCTTGTCTTTTGGCATGTGTGCTGTAGCTGCTATGAGGGGGACTGCGGCTGCCTTTTTTTGTTTGGATCCTTCAATGATGTTAATTCTGATGATTCCACTGGCATGGGCGGTTGAGCAATTATGGATTTTAATTCGTTTGCAGTGATATCAGGTCCTTCAACTAACTACAACTACAAAACAGTGGGAAAACAATGGTATTCATAAAAATTGCTCACTGTTGTGAAAAGATCTACTGACTGATAGAATATGCATCCTGACACTTGTAAGACAAATAATTTATCATTCTTTATCAACAATTGCAGAGGAAGACCCAGAAGAAGATGGATAGATGCAGTGACAGAGTCATGTAACAACAAAGGAAAATCACTAATTATTCAGACAGTCCAAGTAGAGCACAAATGATATAACCATGACACCTTTTCGGTACCAGTGAGAAAGCAAAAAAAAAAGAAGAAAAAAAATCAACAATTGCAACAAGGTTATGAATGAAGGTTATTGGTAACATACACTCCTAATCCACCCTCTTAGTTGTTCTATCCTAATTGTATGTAGCACAACTACAAATTTCCAAACTTTCTCCTTCTTCAGCATGCAAGTCTTGTGATCATGCGAACTTGACTCTTTGTACTGTTTCTTGATGGAGAAGTAAGAACAACACCATAACACACGATGAGTTGGTCGAATGGTAAGTATTAGTATATGCATGTGTGTCCTGATTTTTTCACTAAATTTGAGCTGTGGTTGACACACTCCATCTTCGGCAGCTGGAACATTAAATTTTTAAAACTGCTTCCTCATCAGCTGCTGCTCCCACTCTAATTCCCAGGTGGGTGGGCACTTCAATATTTATTTTGTCTAGCCATTGATACAAAAATTACAACTGAGATGTGGATGTGATACACAGATTACAACTGAGATGGGGATATGATACACAGATTACAACTGAGATGGGGATGTGATACACAGATTACAACGGAGATGTGGGTGTGATACACAGATTACAACTGAGATGGGGATGTGATACACAGATTACAACTGAGATGGGGATGTGATACACAGATTACAACTGAGATGGGGATGTGATACACAGATTACAACTGAGATGTGGATGTGATACACAGATTACAACTGAGATGTGGGTGTGATACACAGATTACAACTGAGATGGGGATGTGATAAACAGATTACAACTGAGATGAGCTGACCATGTAGTTTGCATGCCAGACCATCATTATGTACCTTGCCTGCTAGCATAGGTTATGTCTCTCCACAACTGTTTACAAACTCTTTTGTTGACTTCCTACCAAACAACTCTCTTGTCCTGTCTGGTATCATTTCTCTGTTTCTCTTTGCTCCTCTCTTCCTGCTCTTATTCCAGATGCTCCCTTATCATTGCATGCCAGATCAATGTCTCTTATAGAAGCATTTTAAGATGAACTAAAAAAGATCACAAGATAAGCAGAAGAACAGATTTATAATGCACTATAATGTCAATAGTGTGCTATTGTATCAATCCATTTGATTATGAGAGATTTGCTGTTAATCACTCAACCTGGTATACAATGGGGTTAATGGCATTTGTAAGGAGACAAAAACCCAGTCACACCTCAAGTGTGGCATTATTTAAACAAATGACACATTTTTTAGGAGTAATATGGTCAGCACTATACTAGGTCATCTGTGGTAAACATATATACCATAGATATATATATATATATGGCCCTTTTCGTCTTGTCAGACGGTCTAGTGGAGGCTATTGCGTATTTTTTTGAGGTATTGTTTTTGCCGAACAGCTTCTCTCGTGGCTAATTCTACCAATGTTTGACAAACACACGCGGTCACATAATGAACAGGTCAGGCTCGCTGGTCCACAGGGTTTACCATCCTTTTTCATGAGTCTCTTCTCTTCTAAGTCCTGTCTTAGAACAGTCTCAAATGTTGTTATACCGTTCCTTATATGTGCTCTCCATGATGTGTGATCACTTGCCAGATGTTGCCAGTCGTTTTCACAGATGGCGAAGTCTTTCAGAGATGATTTGCAGATATCTCTATATCATAGTTTAGGTCTGCCGATTTGTCATTTTCCGTGTTTTAGCTCGCCATATAGTATTTGCCTAGGAATGCGTTTTTCTTCCATCCGTTGGACATGCCCCAGCCATCTTAGCCTTCGACTTCTGAGCATCGACATGATTGTTAGGGTCTTAGCACGTTGCAGGACAGTTAAGTTGGTTATTTTGTCCTGCCATTTGATGTGCATTATTTTGCGGAGACATCGCATGTGGAAGACATTTAGTCTTTTTTATACCATAGATAAAGCCACAAAGAAATCACAAAATCAATTTTTTTTTTATTTTCCACCACCTGTGGTGGGATCAAACTCAGGACCTTCTTGTCACAGACCACTCAGCCTTCAACCCCTCAGGGAATAAAATCTTGACTTCTTCACCAATTCCCTAAGGGGATCTTCTTTCTCTTAGTTAAGTGATTGTGAATGTATTAGTTTACAGCAAAGCCATGATATTTGTGCATCTTGGCCCAACAAAGACGCAGTCTTTGGCATGGGTAGATTTCCACAACAATTTTTGCCCAGACAGCGGCTATTTTTGGCCTACACTTTTAGCCTTTATAAAACTGCGAAGGGTTCTTTAACATGCACAAGTGTACACAAGACCTCCTATTTTCACCATTTTCCAATAGCACCACAAATCAGAACTTCACTATCCAGAGATCAGAGGAGGATAAAGCCACAAAGACACAGCAGGTTCAACTTTTTAAAGAAATGTACACCATCTGTGGTGGGAATTGAACCCTAGACCTTTTTGTCCAGAGGCTGATGTCTTACCTCTAGACCATCCAGTCGCCCAACTCAGGGAATAAAATCTGATCTCGTTCTCAGTAGCTAGTTCCTTAACTACTACAGCTTCACCAGCTATCTCAAAGCCAACTCTACCAGAAAATGGTGACACTGTGGTCTCTCTACCACTGATGACAAACGACCAAAAACAGTCCTCATGTTAACCCTTAATTATGACACCTATCTCATGCATCACGCCGGCATGACATTCGTAAAAATTACCAACACTAACTGTTACATTTGGAGGTCAGAAAATAAGATTTAATTTGAACTTGTTTCGTAAAGCTTTGTGTTTACTCAAGAAGAAACATGGAAATCAGTAGTGGTAATCATTTCCTGGCTCAGACAAGAATTATGGCCTGAAATTCGAAAGCATGGTGCCATAGCTACCAGAGGTGTTACTGTGTCTACTGACACGTCGGCCGTCACTCAAGCTATCTGTTTGGCTTCCTCTTAGCATTGTTCGCTGCCGATCTCATATTACAAATGTTTTGTTTGATGACACACCAACAGCCAAAGAGATTTCCCTTTGCATAAGTAAAATTTAAAAAATTTCTTGAAAATTGGCTAAATTTATTTTAAAAAAAAAAAACAAACAAAAAAACTGCCATGTTTTTACAATAGCTTCATACTATTTACAAAGTGCACATTAGTGTTTTTAAAAAAAAAAATCCAACATTCAGGGATCACTGGAAGCAATAATTAGGAAGGTATAGGGAGTGGGGAAATGTTCACGCGTGGCAAACTGTTAATTCCAAGAATGTTTATTTTGCCATTGTCATTTTCACGAAGGTGTCACAATTAAGGGTTAAATGCTTTCGTGGCACTTTCATTACTTTAGACTCGTATATGAAAATATATTTTAGAAGCATAAATTGAAGACAGTGACATCTTGACAGAATTCCTAAATGCTAATGGTAGCATAAAACAAAAGCTGCAATTTACAATGTCTGCATCATTAGTATCCTCCTGTATGGCAGGACAACTTATGCAAAGCAGGAGAGATTAATGAATTATTAATGAATTATGTACTTAATGAATTCCATATGTGATGTATGTGCCATGTTCTTGGTATCACCTGGAAGAGCAAAGTGACAAACGTGGAGGCCCTCACTCGCACAGGTCTCCCGAACATCTACACACTGCTCAAAACAACGTATGTTACATTGGCTTGGCCACGTACACCATATGAAAGACAGCTGCATACTAAAAGATATACTCTATGCACAACTAGCAGATGGCAAAACAGCAAACTAGAGGGCGCCCAGAACTTTGATTTGTAGATGTGTGTAAATGTGACATGAAGACTCTAAACATAAACCCTGCAGCCTGGAAGAAATAGCTGCAGACCGCAATCTTTGGAAACACACTCTAAAGCTCCAACTCAAACAAGAAGCAGACAGATTCATAGAAAAAGAGAATACATGGCGAAAGAAAAGAAAAAACAATATTTCTAGGGGCACTGTAAAATCCATAGTCAACTATGACTGATGGGGACTACTACGATAATGGTAGCAGAAGGTGGTAGGGAAAATGCTGTGTCTTTTCCTTTGAGCCAATATGGACTACTTTGTGCTGCAGATGAGAACTTTCTTAACTGTTCTGAAAAATTGTAAAAATTAAATACCTTGGCAAATTGAAGAAAGGTCTTGGGTCATTTTTGAAGAAATGAATGTCAAACATTGCTTGAGGATCAGGAAGGTTAGGGAAGTCTTTTGCCAGCCGAGCATATACGCCTCCTCGAGATCTGAAATCAGGTATCCCACAAGATACTGATACCTGAAATAAAAAACATTTAATATGCTAAATCATTGACAGGTAGATTTGAATGATAATGCTGTTGTACTAGTCTTGATTACTGGAAATGACTATCTTCTAATCACAGCCTGGGGTGAGCACAAATTTTTAATTTTTGTTAAAATGTATGCCATACACTAGAGTAAGTTATACACTCTGTGAGTTAAACATTAAAGCAAAATAATCTTACTTGCATTAGAAATGCAGAAACATCCACAAATAAAATATACAGAACACTAAGATCTTCTTTCTTTCCTCATTTATTTTTCAGCATTGAGGGGAAATATAATTGCACTTGTGCTCTTCTTTCGGCCTCTCCTGGTGTTATATTTCTGAAGGTTTCTAATATTCCATCAATCCATCTTTTTATAAGATCAACATAAAAATTAAGCATATTACTAGACATGTTGAAATGAGTAACTGACAGTATTCAATTTTCCCACTAGTTGTATAAGAGTAAATGACCACTTGTCATTTGAAAAGATAACAAATTCTAATAAATATGCCCGTGGCACTAGTAAAAAAAACAAAAACTGATAAGCATCTGTTATCTATATAGTCAGGAACAGAAAAACAGAGAGTAAACATCGCCAATAATAAGACAACAATATGAAGGTTCTTAAAACATGAACATGGCTATTGACATGGCCCGTGACTTTTACAACTTGAAAACATTGATCAAGCAGAAAGTATAACCAAAAAAGGTAATGCAGGTGTGTTCATAACCAGCAAGCTACTTGAACTATCAGCGCTTACACACAATACTGAAAACAGTTAAGCAGCTATTAGGCTCTTATCTCTAAATAGCATCTAACGTGTATAGTATGAACGTGTCAACAACATCACAAAAACAAAACATGGAATGGATAAATGACAAAATGAATAATTTAAATGCACACAATTTTTATTTGAAACTAAAAAAAAACAATACATTCCACATTCAAAAAGAATAATTCTTACCCCCTATTGCAGGATTCAAACCTGGGACCTTTCTGTCCAGAGGCAATGTCTTACCTCTAGACCACTTAGCCCCTACCAAGACAACACTAAATATATAGCAATGCTAAGCTATCAATATGAACAGACCCCATCACAGTGTGAACTATAGCGATTGTCTGATTTGACAGAGATTGTTACTGGGAAGACCAACTGGGAGGTGATGTGAGGTCTTGGTCAGGCTCTGGGCTGCTGACCCTGGCATGGCTTGTCAAAGCTTCACTAGGGTTATCTATTTCCAAACCTTCAGGTGTAAGGGTAAGTACATGACAAGAACCATATCTATTTCCAAACCTTCAGGTGTAAGGCTAAGTACATGACAAAAACCATGGCTATTTTCAAACTTTCAGGTGTAAGGCTAAGTACATGACAACAACCATGTCTATTTCCAAACTTTCAGGTGTAAGGGTAAGTATGTGACACCAGCCATATCTATTTCACAAACCTTCAGGTGTAAGGGTAAGTATGTGACACCAGCCATATCTATTTCACAAACCTTCAGGTGTAAGGGTAAGTACGTGACACCAGCCATATCTATTTCCAAACCTTCAGGTGTAAGGGTAAGTACATGCTTGCTTGCGTTCATCTGATGACTAAAGGAGTATACCTGTTCATCATCCGCCTTAAAAGGACGTTAAGTGGGCGTGTCTACGTTGTGTTGTGGTTTGCAGTATAACTGTGATATTTGCACCTTTCAGCCCAATACATCTGACTTCAGCATGACATTTTTAGTACTGGGTTGTCTTCCCTCTTCGATCCCTACTCGCTTGGCCATACTAGACAGGTTAGTCTGATACTAGAGGCACCACAGAGAGGTGGAGTAGGGTCTGAATGGTTCTGGTTCACCGATCCTGGCGCAAGCCATCAGCTGTGGATCGCTGACAACTTTCAGCTCTGGTGCTGTGAGGCGCGCCTTCGCCTCTGGGTAAGTACATGACAGCAACCATGTCTATTTCCAAACCTTCAGATGTAAGGGTAAGTACATACAACAACCATATCTATTTCACAAACATTCAGGTGTACGGGTAAGTACATAACAACAACCATGTCTATTTCACAAACATTCTGGTGCAAGGGTAAGTACATACAACAACCATATCTATTTCACAAACATTCAGGTGTACGGGTAAGTACATAACAACAACCATGTCTATTTCACAAACATTCAGGTGCAAGGGTAAGTACATAACAAAAACCATGTCTATTTCACAAACATTCAGATGTAAGGGTAAGTACATACAACAACCATATCTATTTCACAAACATTCAGATGTAAGGGTAAGTACATACAACAACCATATCTATTTCACAAACATTCAGATGTAAGGGTAAGTACATACAACAACCATATCTATTTCACAAACATTCAGGTGTACGGGTAAGTACATAACAACAACCATGTCTATTTCACAAACATTCAGGTGCAAGGGTAAGTACATAACAAAAACCATGTCTATTTCCAAACCTTCAGAAGTAAGGGTAAGTACATACAACAACCATATCTATTTCACAAACATTCAGGTGTACGGGTAAGTACATAACAACAACCATGTCTATTTCCAAACCTTCAGATGTAAGGGTAAGTACATACAACAACCATATCTATTTCACAAACATTCAGGTGTACGGGTAAGTACATAACAACAACCATGTCTATTTCCAAACGTTCAGGTGTAAGAGTAAGTGCATGGGCACAACCATGTCTATCTCCAAACCTCCAGGTCTGAGAGTTCCTGATTAATTCTTATTTATTTCAAAACCTGTATTATCAAAACACTGTGACCTTCCAGGCATGTCGTAAGAGGCGACTAAGGAGGTTGATCGATGGCTTGACAAGCTGTCATTGTAAAAAGTATTGTTATGGAAACAGCGCCATATATTTTAGAGCAGTGATCTCTGCAATATGTGCCACTTTGGCACGCAGGGTTTCTGTTTTTGAGATTGTGGTTCTGCCCTATGTGCCGTCTTCGGCTCGAAAGGATGACAGACAGATTATCAAAAGAAGTGCACAGCCAGAACTTTATTTCCATTATATACTACCTATACAGCAACAGAAACCTTGAGCTGCCTTCACCAAATTTATCAATATTGATTATCATCAAGTACCGGGCCTGCTGGCGTAGGTGATCGAGTCTCTCCACAATTTTCGATCTCGACAGTTATTTATCATTTCTGTTGTTGACCTTCTGCCAGGCCATTCTCTTAAGCTGTCTGGTATTTTTTCTCTTTGCTTTCCTCTATCTCTTCGTCCCTCAATTTTCCCAGTTGTTATAATATATTCCAGTTGTTCTCTTCTCATTACATGGCCAAAAAATGATGATTGTTTCTTCCTAATATTGGAAATTAGCTCTCTTTTAGCTTTGGCCTCTTTCAGAACGTTTTCATTACTCTTCTTAGCTGTCCATGGTATTCCCAACATTCTTCTGTAAAACCACATTTCTACAGACTCCAGTTATTTTCTTGTCTGTTGTCCTATTGTCCATGATTCACATCCATATGTTAAGACTGACTCTACATAACATTTAAGAACTCTTTTTCTTGTTTCGATTGTCAAAAATGGATTGCATAGCATCTTCCTCATTCAATATAGATACTTAAACAGAATCAAAGACAAGAAGAAATCTCACGGTACTAAATCTTAGCATTTGTAGCTGAGATGGTTGACATAAGTGTTCTCAATCTAAAAAAAAATCCTTTTTATATTTGATAAAAGTCAAAGACTTTTAGTTATATTAATACTAACAATTTGTGTTAAGTCCTGGAGGAAAACCAATCACAAGGAACTGATAACAAATTTATTTATTTATGTTTAAAAAGAAAAGAAGCAAAAAGAAGATTACATTTTTAATTGTTTTTGCATTAAATAAAATATAATTTTAAATGGCTGTACTTACACCTGCGCCTGTAAGCACAATTATCTTCTTCGAAGTATTGAGAAGCCGTAGTACATCATCTAATGTATTTATATCATTTAGCTTCTTCCGCTTTGGTGGCTCAGACACAATGTTAATAATAATTTTCCATAACATTATTGGGTCAAGGCCTTCTGGAATCACTGTACCAGATGGAACGAGATCTTCCAATATTTCCGTGGACTCTGACCTCGCCTCATTTGCTCCTGCACCCATGCAATTGGACCTTGGGGGGGGGGGGGGGGGGGGGGGGGGGGGGGGGGAAAAAGACAAGATAGTGACAGCATTTATTGACATGGTGGAATGAAAATAAAACAGTGACACCAAAATGGTAATTATGTATCCATCTCTTGTACAGCAATTTACAACAGTAGACAGCTAAAAATAAGCCTTTAATTTCTGCAGGCAATTTGCTATCTTTATCTTGACCCTAGCAATTGGGAATGTTTCTACAAATAAAACAGGGTCTAAGACAGGGCTGTGTGCTGTCACCAGATTTGTTTAATATTTATAGTTAGATTATTTTAAGATCCATAAGGGACAAGCCTGGAATAACAATTGGAGGTCATAATATAAATAATCTAAGCTATGCTGATGATACAGTCTTAATCGCTAAGAGTGAAAATGAGTTACAAGAAATGTTGGACATTATAGTGAAGGAAAGCAAAAAGAAAGGACTCAGCCTTAATAGAAAAAGACAGAGGTAATGGTAACAACAAAGAGAAAGACATCACCTCAGTGCAAAATAAAGACAAGTGGAACAATATTAAAACAGGTAAATGAATTTAAATATTTGGGAACTTTGTTAACCTCAGACGAAAGATGTACAAAGGAGGTGAGATGTAGAATGGCTCAGGCAAAGCAGCTTTCCAAAAAATGAGGAAGATACTATGCAATCTATTTTTGACAATAGAAACAAGAAAAAGAGTTCTTAAATGTTACGTAGAGCCAGTCTTAACATATGGATGCGAATCATGGACAATAGGACAACAGACAAGAAAATCACTGGAGTCTGTAGAAATGTGGTTTTACAGAAGAATGTTGAGAGTACCATGGACAGCTAAGAAGAGTAATGAAAATGTTATGAGAGGGGTCAAAGCAAAAAGAGAGCTTTTTCCAATATTAGGAAGAGACAATCATCATTTTTTGGCCATGTAATGAGAAGAGAACAATTGGAATATATTGTAACAAATAGAAAAATTGAGGGACGAAGAGATAGAGGGAAGCAAAGAGAAAAAATAACAGACAGCTTAAGAGAATGGCTTGGCAGAGGGTCAACAACAGAAATGATAAATAGCTGCCGAGATCGAAAGTTGAGAGACATGATTACCTATGCCAGTAGGCACAGTACTTGATGATGATCTTGACCCTTCCAGCACCACTAGACATTGCACAAGGCTTGTAGTATTTTCCACCATCCATCTCTATTCTGGGTAAGATGATCAATCTTAAGAAATGCAGTCTATGCCTGCCAACATTGCTTCTCTTATCAGTCCTCTCTTTCGTGTCTCTATTGGCTTTCCTCTTTTTATGTATCCTGATGTTTCCCATATAAATACCTGATATGAAATTCTTTTGGTATCTCTTCTCAATACATGCTCAACATATGTCTACCTTATTTTCCTAATTATAGGTGAAATCATTGGTTGTATAGCCATTTCTCTTATCTCTATATTAGTCTTGATTTCATTCAATTGTATAATGAGTATCTTAGGCATTTGTCTTTAAAAAACATTTAGTTTTTTCTCAATCTCTTTTGTTGTTTTCCAGCTGCCACATGCATAGGTAAGTGTTGATAATACATTTGAGTTGAATAGTCTAAGTTTAGTTTTCCTGCTTAGTATTTCTGATTTCCATATTTTATCTAGGTTTTTAACATTTTCTTGAGTAGGTGTTTTTTAGGCATGACACATAGCGACAATTATCTATACATGATAAAAATTAGTCTCATCACAACATTCTTTTTGTTGTCTTTTACCTTCTGCTAGGGTTAAGTTAAGGCAGTGAGCCATTTTTTTACTATAGACCCCATTGGGAATTCTTAACTTTACTTCATCTTTTTTTCCTTCCAGTATCGGGAAAATGGAGTTTTAAAGCTGTAGTGGGTCACTTGCATTGTGCACATTGTGATCGCTGCTGTTTCATTAACTCAGTATCTCTAAGGTCAACCTTCTCCCATCATAACTTTGCTTCTGTGGGTTAAAGTTCTCTGGTGGAAAACTGTCCGGTGGGGATCTGTCCAAATCACTTGACCTGTTATTATGATCCCGCACTGGTGTGTTACCTCAACCTTTTCATCAGCATATACAAATTGTGATATGTGGATGACGCAGTCTTAATAGCAGAGACAGAGAATGAATTTACAAGATATCAGAGAGACAAAATAGTGAATGAAAGCAACAAGAAAGGTCTCATTCTGAATAGTAAGAAAACAGATGTAATGGTCATATCGAAGAAACAATCATCACCACCATGTAACATAAAAAGGGAGCCGCGATAGCTCAGTGGTTAGTGAACTGGACTACAAAGGACAAGAGGTAGGGTTCGATCCCAACCGACGGCTTCCAGGTTCACCCAACCTTCAATGGGTACCAGATTTTTTTCTGGAAAAGTAAAGCGGCACGGGTGTAATACCGACCACATTACCCCAAAAATCATGTGCCAAAGGTCTGTAAAATTTATGGTCACTAACACCATATTCCCTATACGCCACTTGGCGTGACGGGGGTACTTTACTTTTTACATGTAACATAAAAATAAACAAATCTGAAACAAATGCAAAGCATCAAATACTTGGACACAAAAATAACATAAGATGGAAGATGCAAAACAGAAATAAAAAGCAGAGTAGCTCAGGACAAAATAGATTTTCAGAAAGTGTAAACATTTTTGTGCAACAAGACTATAAAAAAAACTATTAAAAATCTATGTCAATAGAAGTGAGAAAGAAAACTCATCTGCACTATATAGAGCCAATTCACAGCAGACAAACAAATGAAAAGACGATTAGAGGCCACAGAGATGGGATTTCTTAGAAGAATTTTGAAAGTTTCCTGCATAACTAAAAAATTCAAAGAGGCCAACACAAAAAGGGAGCTCCTAAAAAAAATCAGAAAGAAACAATCAACATTTTTCAGGCAGATGAGAAAAGGAAATTTTGGAATACTTGGTTACAACAGGCACAATACAGGGATCATAGATGACAAAGAGAGAAGATACTAAATAGCTTGGTGTCATGCCATGGAAAAAAAAGTCAACAAAATTGATAAGATGAACTGTGGACAGAAAATTGTAGAAGGACATGAACGATTACGCCAACCGGTAAAACACATGATGATGATTCTATCTATCTATCTATTGACCTTTCGAGCCGTAACCGGCCCATAGGGCGTAGACCAAGATACACCTTCTCCTATATGAATTTTTGTTCTAGCAGTTTTCTTTTAAAGATATTTTATCAAATCTCGCCATCTGTCTCTGTCTGTGCAAGCAGTTCTATCTCATTGAGGGAGCCGATTCCTGCTGCTCTTGCCTCTCTCATCAATGTTCTTCTCAGTGTCTCCCTGGGTCTCCTCTTTTTCTTTTACTGTTGTTTCCCATATGAGGGCTTGCTTTGCTATTCGATTATTATCTCTTCTCATCACATGTCCAACGTATGACCATCGTCTTTCTTTATTACTGAAGATATTAGTGGTTGATTGGCGATTTCTCTAATTTCCTCGTTTGTTTTGAATTCGTTCCATTCTATACCAAGTATTTTCCTAGACATTTATTTTCGAATGCGTTCAACTTTGTTTCTATATCTCTTGTTGTTTTCCAGCTTCCACGCATACGTAAGGGTTGATAGTACATTTGATTTGAATAGCCTAAGTTTTGTGTTTGTGCTAATGAGTTTTGATTTCCACAACTTTTCAAGGCTTCTGAAAGACATTGCTGCTTTAGCCAGTCTGATTCTAATTTCTTTGCTCGTATCCCCTTCTCGATCAATGTGACTTCCAAGATAGATGAAGTGATCGATCTCTTCTACTGGTTTGTTTTCCATGTATATTTGTCACTTGTTGGAATTAAACTTTTCATGACTTTAGTCTTTTCATGATTGACCTCAAGCCAATTTTGCTGGCTATTGATGATAGTTCATTTGTGTTTTCCTGCATCGTTTTTATCTGATTGCTGATGAGAACTATGTCATCAGCAAAGTCCAGGTCCTCCAAATGGTCTCCTTGTATCCATTCGATGCCTTTATTACCAGTGCAGCATTTCTTCATTATGAAGTCCATAACAATTCCAAATAACAAGGGCGATAAAATACATCCTTGTTTAACCCCAGTTTCTATTGGGAAACATTCGCTCAGTCCTTCCATGATGATGATTACATGTTCTGTAATACTGGAGATTGAAGATTCTCTTAATATGATGTAGTCAAAATGACAAAAATATTATTATCCAGATTCTGGAGAAAGGTTTAGAGATATATTGATGAGGTAAGAGAATGAGGAAACCACAGCTGGATTACAACTGACAATTGTTAAGGCAAGCTCTCAAAAAAATAAAAATAATAATAAAATTACAAAGATAGGGGCTGAGTGATCTAAAGGTAAGACACCAGCTGCTGGACAGGAAGGTCCTCGGTTTGATTCTCACCATAGGCGGTGAGAATTCTAAAAAAAAAAAAATCTGAACCTGTGGTTTCTTCATAGCTTTACCCTCTCCCAGTTTCTGGGTAGTTAGATGATGACTAGCCCTCTCCAAAAATGGCAAAAAACAGGTGGTCCTGTGTGCACTCGCGCACATTAAAGAACTCTTGACAGTTTAAAGACTAAAAGAGCAGGTCAAAATGGTTACTGTCCGGGCAAAAATGATTAAATAAATCTGTCCATCCATGCCAAAGATGGAAGTGTTGAGCCGAAACACAGATATCGTGGCTGAGCCGAAACACAGATATCGTGGCTAAAAGTAAAGTATGAGACTTTAATCTGTGGCTTAGCATGTGATTTTCCACTTGTATATGCTCAACATATGCTCAACTTATACTCAACATATGCTCAACCTATGCTCAACATATACTCAACATATGCTAAACCTATGCTCAACCTATACTCAACATATGCTCAACTATACTCAATATATGCTCGACATATGCTCAACCTATGTTCAACCTATGCACAACCTATGCTCAACATATGCTCAACCACCTATCCAGCAGTGTTTAGAGACTTCTGGTCAGTGTCGTTGCAAACATCGAAACTTAAGATTTGAGGCAGCTTTCCTCATCATCCCAGAGTACTACCCTGGAACCCATTCTGCCAGTGGCTGGGTCGATCACGGAAGGTATTTTTTTTTTCAACAATGAGTACAATTCACACTGCTTTCAGTGGTAATCGAACATGGGTTGTCTGAACGTCAGTAGACCAGTCAGATGTTTTCAACTCGGCTACCAAGGCCAGCTCGTGGCTAAGAAATAAACTAGCGACACATTGTATCCACGCATACTAAACAGGTGAACGCTAAAGAAGATGACAAAGGAGATAAGGTAGAATATGGACAAACATATGGCAGATAAGAGTATAATTAACCAGGGATGATGGTGAGTCACTGAGAAATACAAGAAGAAAGCTCAAAATAGAAATCAGTGAAGAATGACAATTTTAGACCATTATCCAAATAAAATCGAAGATACAGACTTTCATTAATGAATGCTTACGCAGAATAAAAGGATGGAAATGGCAGAACAAAATCACTAACATAGAATTATGGAAATGTACCAGTCAAATACAAGTGGATAAAGAGATACAGCGAAGATGATGGCGCTGGATAGGACACACACTACGGAAGCCAACTGAGAGTATTACACAACAGGCCCTTTTTGGAATCCCCAGGGGAAAAGACTAAGAGGAAGACAAGGAATTCTTGGAGAAAACAGATAGAAGCAGAGATGAAGATGATGGGGAAGACATGGAATTATCTTAAAAGAATGGCAAAAAACAGAACGACTTGGAAAGTGTTGTTGAAGACCTATGCTCCATACGGAGCTGAAAGTGTTTGTTGAAGACCTATGCTCCACAGGGAGCTGAAAAGGTAGAAGAAGATCCAAATAAAATGTCTATGTTTCATTAACAAAAGCGTTTTTACGATAGCGGCTCTGGATAACCTAGAGAGACACTGAGAAGAACATTGATCAGAGAGGCAAGAGCAGCAGGAATTGGCTCACTCAATGAGATAGAGTTGCTTGCACAGAACAGAGACAAATGGCGAGATTTGATAAAATATCTTTACAAGGGTTGAAAACTGCTAGAACAAAATTTAGATAAGAGAATGAATATCTGGGTCTATGCCCTATGGGCCGGCTACGGCTCGAAAGGTCAATAGATAGATAGATAGATCCAAGTAAAAATAACAAAGGATGGGTATAATTAAGTGATGAAGAGTAACAAATAGACATGAGCTCACCTTGAACAGGCTGCCATGACTCTTGACTGAAATCAGAAAACTCACTGATTTCACTTTCACAGTCATCTTGATCCCACGAGTTATCCTCCTGATCCTGAGTGAAACAATATCTTTAAATCTTAACTACGCCACATAAATTATACAACTACTGGTACTCCACCCACCTACCATAAAGCATTTTTCAACTCCAATGTCAGTATTTTTAAAAATTGCAATATAATAGCACAGTTTACTTTTACATTAGTAAAACACATTCAATTTTAGAGGTTTATGTTTAACAGGTTTTATGTTTAACAGAGTTCTGTATAAGACTCAAAGTACCCGATAAATGTATAAAAATCATGAGAGGTACCAAGGTATATTGGAGAAATTAGTGCTTGCTTGCTTGTGTTCATCAAATAGTCATCCAATAACTAAAAGAGTACACCTCTTTGTCATTCGCCATTAAAAGCGTGTAAAGTGGGCATGTATGTGTTTTGTGGTTTGCAGTAAAGCAGTGATATTTGGGCCTTTCAGCCCAAGACATCCAACCACAGCATGGCATTTTTAGTAGGTTGCCTTCCCTCTTCAATCCCTATTCATTTGGCCTGACTATACTGGTTAGTGGGGGGCTGTGATAGCTCAGTGGTTAGCGAACTGGGCTACAAAGGACAAGAGGTAGGGTTTGATCCCAACCGACGGCTTCCGGTTCCCCCAGACTTTAATGGATACCAGATTTTTTCTGGGAAGTAAAGCGGCACACAAGCAATACAACCACATTACCCAAAAATCATGTGCCGAAGGTATGTAAAATTAATGGTCACTAACACCATATTCCTATATGCCACTTGGCATGACAAGGGTACTTTCCTTTTTTTTTTTTTATATTGGTTAGTCTGTTTCTAGAAGCACAGCAAAGAGATGGAGTAGGGTGTGGATGGTTCTGGTTTACAGATCCCGGCGCAGGCCATCAGATGTGGGTCACTGACAGCTTTCAGCTCTGCTGCTGTAAGGCGCATTGTCTCTTGACCCTCAGTTTATCAAGATCATACTTCAGATCAGAGCTACATGTAGCTGCCTCGTAGCATGCATGCTTGGTAGAGCAGTCATAGGCTAGCAGAATCACCAATAAATTAATTGACAGAAGGCATCAGAAAACAACCACTGTAGTTTAACTTCAAAACGGAATGATGTCACAGCAGGCAGGACATTACCATATCTGCTACACCCGATTCCAGTAACCAACAAAGTGTTCATCCTGATCATTGATACTGTTCTCCAGCTTGCTGCCAAAGCTACTGAGTTAGTGCTCTGTGCACACCATGAGATGTGTTCTTCATCCGGATCATGTTTCAACATTCTGATTGCTTACGATGAATGATATCATATGGCGAAGGACAGTTTAGCTGCGTTCCCTATCCATGCCGCTTTTCTTATGTCTTTTGGAGTGAGCTGTAGCTGCGATGAGAGGGACTGCAGCTGCCTTCTTTGTTGGATCCTTCAATGAGATGAGTTTTAATTTGGATGATTCCACTGGCATAGGCAGTTGAGCAATTATGGATTTTAATGCGTTTGCAGTGATACTGGGGCCTTCGACTAACCATAATCATACTGTTCTATTGAATGTGTTGTATTTTTAAAAAAGGTTTCTCAGCTCATGATGAAAACTTCCAGGTCGCTTTAACAGTTGTCACCGGTAATACAATCACAATGTCAGTCTTTAGCCTTTGAAGCCCACGTGATACAAAGTCATTTTTCCTTCAGTTCTTTGTCAACCATTGTTTATCATATTTCTTTTGGTCGTCCTATTGCTCTCTTGTCATCTGAAGTCCCAGCAACATGTTTTCTCATAAAGCTACCACATTCTGATAACTATTTTTGTAGTGATGTTGTTAGTGCTATGGGCCCATGAATATACAAAGAAGTTACAACAGTGGTCTTCTGTTGCCTTCCATTGGGTTGTTTACGGTTGACTCAGCTAGCCTTTGATTAAATGTCTCACCCACAAGGCATTAATGTTGTTTTACTTTAAAGTACTCTCCCTTACCCCTTTACTCTCCTGAGCATACCTGCAAAACAGCAGGGCAGCCGCAGGTTGTACTGTCTACTGCATACAGTAGCAGGTAAAATTACCCAAACCTGACATGCTAAAAGTAAAAATGAGTTACAAGAAATGTTAGACATTATAGTGAAGTAAAGCAAAAATAAAGGACTCAGCCTCAATAGCAAAAAAGACAGAAGTAATGGTAGCAATAAAGAAAAAAACATCACCACAATGCACAATAAAGACAAGTGGAGCAATATTAAAACAGGTAAATGAATTTAAATATATGAGAGCAATTTTAACCTCAGATGGTAGATGTACAACAGAGATGAGATGCAGAACGGCTCAGGCAAAAGCAGCTTTTCAAAAAATGAGGAAGATACTATGCAATCCATTTTTGACAATAGAAACAAGAAAAAGTGTTCTTAAATGTTAAGTAGAGCTAGTATTAACATATAGATGAACATATGATGTTATGTACAGTGTCCCAAAGAGGGGTTTACCCTGTTTGAATTTTAATAACAGAAAAAGTATTACAGATAATATGATGTAACTTTTTGTTTCTGGATCTGTTATGATTAGTGCTTGTTGCTATTCATTTGTTTTTCTTTTATTTTCAGTTCAGTTACCAGTAGTGACAAGAACTTGACAAGATGGATGGGACCTTTCATTTGAGCAACGGAAGTGGATTTTAAAGTGTTTTTGGAAATTTGAGAACATGAAAGAAGTGCAGAGACGATGGTGAGCCGAATTTGTTACTGTGCCACCGTCATGTGTAACAATTATGAAATCAGGCGACAAGTTTGAGAGGAAAGGAACTGTGAGAGTCCATTCATATGGAAACTATATCACATGTTTGTAGATCTGTTCCACAGCATTCAGATGATGTATTTCTGCCGATGGAGGGCATTTTGGACATCTTCAACATCAGAACATTATCAGTAATGTTTTGAACATGTTTGTGACTAAAAAAAAAAAAATATTTTTGCTTGAGTTATTAAAATTCAAACAGTATAAACCCTTCTGTTGGATATTCTGTAGAGCCAGTCTTAATATATAGATGTGAATCATGGGCAATCAGACAACAGACAAGAAAATCACTGGTGGCTGTAGAAATATGGTTTTACAGAAGAATGTTGAGAATACTATGGACAGATAAGGAGAGTAATGAAAATGGTCTAAAAGTGACAAAAACAGAGAGCTAATTTCCAAAATTTAGAAGAAACAGTCATCATTTTTAGGCCATGTAATGTGAAGGGAACAGCTGGAATATATTGTGACAACTGGGAAAATTGAGGGATTAAAAGAAAGAGGTAAGCAAAGAGAAAAGACTTGGCAGAAGGTCAACAGAAATTATAAATAACTGTCGAGATCAAAAGTTGTGGAGAGACATGATCACCTTAGCCAGCAGGCATGGTATTTGATGAAAATGACTTAGTGCAAGTTTTTTTTTTTAAGATCTTTCTTCATCAGCTATCAGCTATTGCTATGAATTTTTACATTTAGACCTGTTTGTTCATAAACACTGTGTATTTGAGGTCATAAAACTGTTTCCCCATAACTTGTCATGTAAGATTGTTTCTGTGCGCCATATTTGTGTTCTTAGGGTGTTGAGACTGCTGCAGTCCTTTAGTGCATGCTCTGGAGTTTGGATACTCCTCAGTCACATGTTGCAAAGTCACCAAATCCTATCTTGTGTACACATGTCTGAGGTCACAATGACTTGTTCTAAGTCTGGTGAATCTATGGTAATGAAGATCTTTGATGGCGATAGTGTTGTTTGGGGTAGGGCAGCCAGGATTCTGCAAAGACTCAAAATCTGTCTGCCTCAAACAAATGTCTTTGCTGAATTCACATTATCAGTTCAAGGCAAAATATTAGTTTAGACCTCAGTCTAGATGTATAACATTCCTATTTTACTGTCAATGGCTGTATATAAAACAATTCTAATCATCATGAAGATACAGACTTTCATTAATGGATGCTAGAATTAGGAGAAACACCTCTACTAGATGTACAATCTTATATGTATCTGGGTAGTAATATAGATAAAGAGGGAGGAACAGAAAATGATTCCAAAATAAAGATATCAAAAGCAAGAGGAGCATTTGTTGCACTGGGAAACATATGGAAGTCCAAAGAAATTAGGCTAAATACACAAAAATAAACATTTTCAACTCCAATGTTAAGTCAATCCTACTATATGGCTGTGAAACATGGATAACAACAAAAATGACAATCATGAAGATACAGACTTTCATTAATGGATGCTTACGCATAATAAAAGGATGGAAATGGCAGAACAAAATCACTAACATAGAATTATGGAAATGTACCAGTCAAATACCAGTGGATAGAGAGATACAGTGAAGACTATGGTGCTGGAGGACACACACTGCGTAAGCCAACTGAGAGTATTACACAACAGGCCCTTTTTTGGAATCCCCAGGGGAAAAGACAAAGAGAAAGACCAAAGAATTCTTGGAGAAGACAGATAGAAGCAGAGATGAAGATGATGGGAAAGACATGGAAAGATCTTAAAAGAATGGCAAGAAACAGAACGACTTGGAAAGTGTTTGTTGAAGACCTATACTCCACAGGGAGTTGAAAGGTAGAACAGAAGAGATCAAGTTTTGACACCCAACAATTCTATTTTACTATCAAGGTTTATACACCCAAAATAAAAAAATAAAAAAAAATGGTATGTAAGAAGCTTTACGTGATAAGTGAACGACACAGACTAAACAACGTTTCGGCCCAATAGGCCTTCATCAGGAACAAACAAAAAAAACACACACACAAAACTAATAACGAAACAACCAAAACAAAAACAATCGAAATGTGTTAAAGAAAACAAAATTAACTATCCTGTCAAAACAAAAGGAAATAGCAACCAAGTGCGGCTGTCGTGAACGTAGAGAAAAGGGGTCAGTGACCCCTGTGTGAACTCCTCTGGTTCTGTGTGCATTTGCGCACATTTTTGCACGCTTCTCTACGTTCACGACAGCCGCACTTGGTTGCTATTTCCTTTTGTTTTGACAGGATAGTTAATTTTGTTTTCTTTAACACATTTCAATTGTTTTTGTTTTGGTTGTTTCGTTATTAGTTTTGTGTGTGTGTTTTTTTTGTTTGTTCCTGATGAAGGCCTATTGGGCCGAAATGTTGTTTAGTCTGTGTCGTCCACTTATCATGTAAAGCTTCTTACATACTATTTTTTTTATTTTTCCTCACATTCAGCTTTACTGCAGCTTCACATTTTTATGCCTTAACCCTTTATACACCCAACAATTTTACTTTACTATCAAGCTTTGGGCACTTAACAATACCATTGTATTATCACACCCTGTGTATCTAACAATCGTGTTACCTACCACAGTCTAGATACCAAATAGTCTTTGTGTACCTAACAATTATATTGTACTATCACTGTTCAAGTATCTCAAAACAAAAAATACCTCATCTTCATCTCTGCTGGGAGAATCAATTTGTTGTGAGCTTACACAAGCATCTTCCTCCTTGCCTACAGAAAAAATGAACAAAATGAAAAAGCATGTTATACATTTAACAGACCACAACCATGTGACATAATAACTGGTAAAGATAAGCATTTCACCACTGTATTATTTTTTGGCCATAATAATGTTTGTTTGTAGTTGTGTCTGCATTTTCAAATTTGGTTTAGACAGTCTTAGCAAGTGCTGCTCTTAAAACAAACAATCTGAAGCGCAAATGTTTTATATAAGACAAATAAACCTAATATAAAAGAAAAGGTTCTTAACTGTTATGTAGAGCCAGTCTTAACATAGGGATGTAAATCATGAACAATAGGATAACAGACAAGAAATCACTGGAGGTAGTAGAAATGTGATTTAACAGAAGAATGCTGAGAATACCTTTGACAGCTAAGAAGAGTATTGAAAATGTTCTGAAAATGACCAAAGCAAAAAGAGAGCTAATTTCCAAAATTAGGAAGAAACAATCACCATTTTTTTGGCCATGCAATGAGAAGGGAACAGCTGGAATATATTGTACCAACTGAGAACATTGAGGTTTTATATTAAAATAGGTATTAGTTACACACAGATGATTGTTTGAACTGAATTCTTGGAGTCTCTGACCATTTTCATTGATTTTTCCAACAACATAATGGCCTTGGTATGTTGGCCAAGATTCTTGGTCGAATCCTGTGCATGCATTTGAAATCACCAAGTATATATATGTGAGTCTATGATCATCTGAAGTTGTTGGTAAAAATTGTCTTTCTCTTTGCTTGATGCAGCCACTGTTGATGCATAGGCACTAATGATATTTATTAATCCACTCTTTGTATGCAGTTGAAGTGTCATTGAACGTTCGACACTCCTTATGGTGTAGTTATGGAGTTTATATGTTTGTGTGCAGCAAAGCCTACTCCATGAAGGCATGACTTTTCAAAGCTTAGGCCTTGCCAAAAAAAAAGTACAATTTTCTTTACACAACCACAGTCTGAGAGTCTTGTTTCCTGGAGGGCAGTAATATCGACATTTAGCCTATTTAGTTGTCTACGAGGGCCGTTGTTCTAATTTGCCCTTCTTTCAAAGTGTTAACTTTTACAAGTCCAGGGCACATGGTCATTGCATTCAATGTACCAAGTTTAAACATTGGTTCTTCCTTTCTCATTTCACTATGTTTACTCTGCCTGGGCACAGAATATGGAGAGAATGCGTTTCCCAGCTGCACTATCCCCATCTAGACTTCATTTGAAGAATTTTCAAAGGAAAGAAAGGGTCCATATGTTCAGAATTGAAACTAGTTGAGTTGAAGAATCTGCCACTGATGAGCTCCAGAATGCAAAATGCCCTAGGAAAACGTGAAATATCCACGAACACCTGGCTGCTACCTATTAATGGAAAAAAAATATAATCACAATTTTTAGCACATCAAGAAACACGCTCTCTGCAAAATTGATGATAAAAGACCACACACTTCCTACTGACCAAAACCCAACACATCTTGGTGTCACCATGGATCGCTGAATGGCATGGATAAATCAGATAGACAAAGCAAACAAAAGAGTTTGAAAATGAACAGATATTATGAAGACTTTAGCAGGAACAAACAGCAAAATCTTGAAACAACTATACACAGGACAAGTAAGACAAGTCCTTGAGTATGGAGTCACAGCCTAGGTTACTGCTTCCAAATCACAGCTTAGCAAAGTTAACAGAAAACAAAACCAGGCTGTCCATATCATCACTGGTGCTATGAAATCCACACCTATCAAGACTCTAGAAACAGTAACAGGCCTACAACCTTTGGAAGACAGACGGAAAACTGAAGTAATGCAACAAGCAGAGAAATACAAAAAGCTCCCTTACCACCCCATGCACCAAAACAGACACAGAGAGAAAGCACATAGCAGAAAAACACATAAACGACAACTACACACAGGACTCCTGGTCACACATATACATGGATGGCTCTGCTACAAACACCACTAGAAATGTAGAAGGGTGTTCATGAGGCTGAATAACCAGGAAGAGATTACCATATCAATAGCTTTTGGGAAATTCTCAAACAACTATAAAGCAGAAGTTGAAAGCACACTCCTTTGCAATTATTTACTAACTCTAGGGGCATGGCGGATAGGTGGCAGGAATCATAAAAGGCTGCGTCTGTTTCTTGTTGCAGTTTCCTCATATTCCAAATCCGGCTTGCTGCCGGAGCTACTGAGTTAAGTACTTTGTGTACACCGTGACCTGTGTATTTCATCTGTTTTGATCATCACATCATCGATATTCCAATTGCTTATGATGAATGATGATATGACGGGGAACAGATGGACTGTGTTCACTTTATGTGCAGTTTTGCCTTATGTCATTGTCTTTTGGCGTGTGCTGAGACTCAGACTGCTATGATGGGGACTACAGTACAGCTACCTTTCTTTGTTTGAGAGATGAGATATTAATTTTGATGATTCCACTGGCATGGACAGTTGAGCAATTATGGATTTTAATTAGTTTGCCTGGCCTTCCTCCATAACTAATACTTAAAATACTATAATGAATAATAATGAATGAATAATGATTAATGCATGATGTGTTTCAGTTTTTGTTACAATTAATTAATCAATAATTTTATTTAGTAAAATTGTGTTTAGTTTTATTAATTTTTCAATTAATAAATTTAAAAGCCAATCTTAATTATATTTTATATCAGTATGATAGTATCTTATCTAGTATCTAACAAACAAATAAATATAATGTGAAATATTAACATCATCATAAATCATTTATTGTATAACTATAACTTACTACTCAACTTACTGGCATCACCACTTGGGGGTGTGCTCTTCTTACTCTTACTCTTACACATGGCTGTTGTAGAGTTTGAACAAGCATCTTGCTGCGATTTGGCTTCAGCAGATGTTGATGGGACTACTATTTCTTGACTTATCGTGTGTGTTGATGTAGATGGTGCATCTGTTTCTTCTGACTTATTATTGGTGTGTGTAGTGACCACCACTGCCGAAGATGTTGAAGAGACGTTTGAGTCTGAATTATCCGACGTCGTTTGCATTACTGCAGTTCAAACAAGCGGCGAGAATATTATTCAATAAATATACTTATTCCTGCTAATGAATTTGTATATTCTGAACGCTGATATTAGTCAAAATTTGACGTTTTCAAATTAATACAAGAGCAAGTAGACGCAGTAATTGTTTGTAACACGTTGAATTTCCACCGTGAGCTACACAGACGGTCTAGATTGCCACTTTTAAAACTGCGTTGTCGCTAGATTGGTTGCGGAAAGTCGCTAGACTAGATAACGATAATATCAAGATGACTGTCCAGTGACTGTTCCTCTTATGGCTACTAACAGCTAATCTGCCTATTTTTTTAAACCTGACTGTGTTGTGTATCTCAATAAATGTAATCTCTAAGAAGGTATTGTTGTCTTGGTAGCATCGTCTTCTATGTCGCTTTCATCTCTGCTTTGCATGAACTAAATCATCCGTTATAATTCTTTAAGATAATCAATAACCTAAGATATGCAATTTCGCTTGCAGTGATACCGAGGCCTTCCATAACCAATAATCAATGCTGATGATACTCATACTGTACTACTAGCAGAAAATCCTAAAGATCTACAACAATTACTTAATGAAATAAACATGACAGGTAAAAAAATATGAATTAGATATGAATATCAAAAAGACTAAAACTATGATCATAAACAAAGAAAATACTCAAAACCTACAAGTGGATATGAAAATTGAAGGAAGAGACCTGGAGACAGTTCAGAACTATAACTACCTTGGACATACTATAACCAGTGATGGAAAATGTACAACTGAAATAAACAAAAGAATAGGAATGGCAAAAAGTAATTTTAATGCCATGAAAAATATACTAACATCAAAACAAATAACGCCAGGGCTAAAACTAAGAATAGCAAAATATTATATCTTCTCAACATTCCTGTATGATGCAGAGACATGGACATTAAACAAGAAAACAGAACAGAAAATTGAAACCTTTGAAATGTGGATATATAGAAGAATAAGTACAAATGGATGAAAAGAAAACAAACGATGAAGTCTTAAAACAACTAAAAATTAGAAAAAAGAACTGCTAAACACAATTCAAACAAGAAAAAGAGATGTTTGAAGCATGTTAAAAGACACAACAGCCTACTAAAAGTAATCTTGGAGGGGAAAATACAAGGAAAAAGAGACAGAGGCAGACCAAGACTAACATGGATGAGTAACATCAAAAGATGGACAAGTCAGCCTATGACAGCCTACACCATCAAATCAAGAAACAGAGCTGAATGGCGCTCCATGGTAGTCAACTTTCGTTGCAGAGAGTACACTCGATGATGATGACAATTCTTTCAATGGCACTTGTGCGAATGAAGTGGCTAAAATATGTAACTTGTTCTTTTAATTAAAATCTCAAACCGTTTCGGTTTATTTTCAGTTCTCATTGCTGATTTTGTCTATCCGTTACATTTTAATGATTCTTTTATAGCATTTAATCACAAACGATGACATTTTCATTTCGACTAAGTTAGTATTTATGTTTCACACCTGTAAGATGCAATTGGAAATATATAGGTCTTGCATGGCTTAGGCTGACGTTTCTCATAAATATTTCATGTATATTTGTCTGTGCGAATTAATTGTCAATTTATTCTTAATCTCTACTATTAGTCTTTGTTGTTAATGAGTCACACTAAATATTCAACATTGTAGCCAGTTTTTAGATTGTTGTTTGCGATTGTATTTTCTGAAGTTTAATTGTTATGTCATTTTTGGCGATCTTTATTTATTTGTTGTTATGGTTGTTGATGTGCAGATTAATAACCGTAAGAGATTTATTAATGCAATGAATATGTGTGAGTACACACTCCATAAATTAAGTGTGTAATTCAGTCTTGAATAATGCAACTGTTTGTAGTCTTACTGGCAAAATTATGGGTTTTTTCACTTTTGTTACTTTGTTAAGGAAACGGGCGGGGGGGGGGAGGGGAGGGGGCTTTTTTATCCATCTATCTATCTATCTACCTTTCATTCGCCTGAAGTATTGTCTATATCTGCAATGTCGTTTCCTGTATAAATGTTACTGTCTTTTGTAATTTTTGCAGTGGCCCATATAATTTTGTCTGTAGTGTTGTATCTATGGGCCAATGGATTTTCCTCAGTCTACTATATTCTGTGCAGTTTTGAAGTATGTGTTCAGCAGTCTGGGGCGCCTGTCCGCATGTACAAGTAGTTGAGGTGCCGATCTTGAATTTTTGTATACATGTGACTATGGAGTCGATTGTGTCCTGTTCTGAGGAGTATAATGATAACTTGTTCACATATATTCATATTATGAAAGGCATCCTGATTTGGGGCTTGTGGTCCTCTGATTGATTTGATTATCTGTTTCTTATGATGGTATGTAACCGGTGTATCTAGTTGTGTGCCTGTTGAACCTTCCTTTGCCAACTGATCTGCTTTCTCATTTCCTGGTATTCCACAGTGAGATGGGATCCACTGCATGGCAACCCTATGGTGCTTGTAGAGTTCAGTCAATAAGGTCTGTAGATGTGGTAATTTTCTGGATTGTAGTACCTGGAGTACTGATCTTGCATCTGTCAAAAATACTACAGGCTGCGGGCTAAGATTACTGTTCAGTAGTTTTTCTATTGCCAACTTTATTGCTTGTATTTCTGCATCATAATTGTGACAATATTTCCCTGTTGCTATTTTATTCATATCTCTAGTGTTATTTGGGTACTCTATATATGCACCTGCTCCCCCATTCTTTACTGCATTCTGTGCTGATCCATCTGTGTACACACGAATCCATAGGTCGTGTGGGTATTCTTCATCCAAGAAACTGAGAGTTATTGTTTTTCGCTGTAGACAATTATGTTCTTCTTTGTCAACTATTCCTTTCACTTCTGTCCATGTATTTGTATTGATAATCCTGATTCCTCTGTCCAGGGTGTATGTTCTGGTATAGGCAGTAGGGGGTTAACAACTCTTGTCATGTCTGGTGTTTGTCTACTAATACACTTGGCTTGGTGGATAAAACTGCTTCTCTTAAGTCGCCCCAATGCAAGATTTTGGAATCGGTCCTTCATTGGATGTATCGGCATGCATGCAAAATTTTCTGCCTGTATCAGCATCTTTGTGTCCCTCAAGATAAAAGATAACTTAGTGATCGAATTAGAAGTGTGTTTAGCTACCAAGATAATGGCCGTTAACATCTTTTCATCTTCACCATTACAAAAATCGACAATTTCTCGAGAACAATGATTTCAGTTCGGTTAACTAATAAACATCATCTACGATAATGACTCACTCAGCTTGGGATTCTGAATTTTCTTATGAAGTTTGGGTTAGTTAATCAACTAATTGTTCGGCTACTAACTTGTTATTACCCCACCCCAATTATTTTAAATAAATAAAATCACTAACATAGAATTATGGAAATGTACCAGTCAGATACCAGTGGATAAAGAGATACAGCGAAGACGATGGCGCTGGATAGAACACACACTACGGAAGCCAACTGAGAGTATTACACAATAGACCCTTTTTGGAATCCCCAAGGGAAAAGACAAAGAGGAAGACCAAGGAATTCTTGGTGAAGACAGATAGAAGCAGAGATGAAGATGATGGGAAAGACATGGAATGATCTTAAATGAATGGCAAAAAACAGAACGACTTGGAAAGTGTTTGTTGAAGACCTATGCTCCACTGGGAGCTAAAAAGGTAGAAGAAGAAGAATTATTTTAATGCGCATGTCCCTGTGCATTGTGTCATATTTTAATTTCTGCCAATAAATGTGTCGAAATGTGTATCTGTAACAATTAACAAATGTTGTTTTCAGATATTTTCTTTGCGAAAGTAGAGCGATCTAGAATCTTACAAGTCACATTATACATAAATGTGCCATTTCCCACAAGTAAATGGATCGACGATATGTGACTGTTACTCGTTTCTATTTGATCTAGCGATAAGGTTGCTAGATTGGCAACCTAGTAGATTCCGCGCCAAGAGCCCGGATAATGTATAATGTCTACCATATAAAAAGTAAGAAGTCAAGCTATATCGAAACAAAAGATGTTAATTTTTAATTATCTCCCAAAGTTAGATGTTTGGTACATCCTGTCTCCAGGACAAGGCTCGAGGCCATCTCAAGATCTCCTCGTAGTGTCACCCCACGGTTTTTGTTGTATGACGGTAGATAGACCAGGTTTTACATAGAAATTTGACAATGCTCGTGAAGGTGTTCAGACCCTTCTTCTTTTAGTTGCATGCATCCTCGTCGGTTATTAGAAGCAGACTGCACTGCAGTAGGCTGTTGTGAACTTGGGAGGCGGAACATGCAGGACGTGCCGTTGCAACTGGTGGCTAGGGTCATCTACGTTGTTTATTTATTTATAGTCTTTTGTATCCCACTTGTTCAGCGTTTATTTCCAACAAAAGTCTTGAACTCTTTGTATTTCACTGCTCTAGTGCTACTCGAAATTTTTAACAATTTATTTTTATAGTTTTGATTGTATTCCTACTTTTGCGTTAAAATCCCATAGAACTATGGTGTTTTCATGTGGTTTGCATTCACGAAGTGCCTCATTTAACTCGTTGTAAAATTTATCAGTTGGTACCTCTAGACTGACTGCTGTTGGTGCATAAACGTGTATAAGATTTATGTCTACTGGCTTTCCATTCAATTTCACTAAAAGGACTCGGTCAGATATTGGGTAAAAGCCTTTCACTGTTCTTGCTTTTCTGCATCCAAGATGATACCTACTCCTCTTTGGTATTGAGTACCTCCAGAATATATTATTTTATGTTTCGTGAGGAAGATACTATGCGATCCATTTTTGACAATAGAAATAAGAAAAAGAGTTCTTAAATGTTATGTAGAGCCAGTCTTAACATATGGATGTGAATCTTGGACAATGGGACAACAGACAAGAAAATCACTAGAGTCTGTAGAAAATTTGGTTTTACAGAAGAATGTTGAGAATATCATGGACAGCTAAAAACAGGGGGTCCCGTATTGCACTTTCACACTTTAATACAACATGTGGCAGTTAGAAAGCGAAAAGAGAGATTAAAAAAAAATTGAGCGCTGCTGAGGCAAAATGTTAAGCAAATCTACCCGTGCCGAAAGATGCAGATATCCCGGCTTTGCTGTAAAATAGCGAAACAACGCACCCACACCCACTTAACAGTGAACCTTAAGAATAATAATAATAAAGAAGGTAACCCGGTCGGAACAAAACGTACTGGCAAAGTAATATGTGTTTTGGGTCACAAAGTAAAAAAAGTAAAGTACCCCCGTCAAGCCAAATGAATAGGGAATATGGTGTTAGTGACCATACATTTTACTTCGGCACATGATTTTTTTGGGTAATGTGGTCGGTATTACGCCCGTGCCGCTTTACTTTCCCAGAAAAAAGTTGCAACTGGCCACAAGTTGCAACTAAAGTGTCGAGCCAGTCTTAATTCGTGGAAGTGAATTTTTGACAATCGAGCAACAGACAAGACAATCACTAGACAGAGGATGCAGACAATGATTTTATAGAAGAATGCTGAACATGTCTTGGACAGCTAACAGACGTAAGGATGACTTTGTAAAAAAAAAAAAAACTGACAAAAGCGAAAAGAAAACTTTTTTTAAAGCCAACACCAGGAGGAAACAATTAAGGCCTCTTTTTTTATTTATTTTATTTTTTGCTAAACGTTTCGGGGGGGGGGGGGGGGGGGGGGGAGAAGTATGTTTACAACACTCGGGAAAAAAATCCACAAATAATCAACAATAGAAAAAAACAACAACAATGAATAATAGACAGGTCGAATCAGGATCAAATCCGTACTCCTCGACACAGCGTATTGCCAAGGGAAACCTGCGCTAGGACACACGGCCAACTAAGTAACCTTTTCCCGAGTGTTGTAAACATACTCTTCCCCTGAAATAATTCGCTGATTCGATCGCCTCGGAGTTACCTTCGGAGTTTATTATTTGTCTCCTATTTTTTTTGGGCGAGTAACTATTACTGTTCATGATTGTACAAAGAATTTCGGACGGTGGTTTTCTGTTGCCTTCCGTCGGTTTGTTTACAGTTGGCTCCGCTAGCCTTTGACTAAAAGTCTCACCCACACGGCAGTGGGGTTGTTTTACTTCGGGGTACCCTCCCTTAGCCTTTTACTCTTCCGAGCTTACCTGCAAGGTAGCAGGGCAGCCACGGGTTGTACTGTTTACTGCATACAGTAGCTGGTAAAATTACCCGACCTGACACTTAGCCAGTCTTAACATATGGATGTGAATCATGGACAATATGACAACAGACAAGAAAATCACTGGAGACTGTAGAAATGTGGTTTTACAGAAGAATGTTGAGAATACTATGGACAGCTAAGAAGAGTAATGAAAATGTTCTGAAAGAGGTCAAAGCAAAAAGAGAGCTAATTTCCAATATTAGGAAGAAACAATCATCATTTTTTAGCCATGTAATGAGAAGAGAACAACTGGAATATATCGTAACAACTGGAACAAATTGAGGGACGAAGAGATAGAGGGAAGCAAAGAGAAAAAATACCAGACAGTTTAAGAGAATGGCTTGGCAGAAGGTCTACAACAGAAATGGTAAAGAACTGTCGAGATCAAAAGTTGTGGAGAGACATGATCCCCTACCCCAGTAGCCCGGTACTCTTGATGATGACGATGAACTATTTCTGGGGTGGGGTGGGAGGGGTGTCAGAGATAATATAGACGGAAACGAGAGTGAGAGAGAGAGAGAGAGAGAGAGAGAGAGAGAGAGAGAGAGAGAGAGAGAGAGAGAGAGAACCAGATAGTTTAAGGAATGATTTAGTAGAAAGTAAATATTAAACCGGTAAACAATTATACTACTGAAATTTGAATATTGAACAACTGAAAATAAAAAGAGAACTACTAAATACAATTAAGACAAGACAAATGAAATTTTTGGGGCACGTTAGAAGACACAACAGCCTACTAAAAGTAACATTGGAGGGGAAAATACAAGGTAAAAGAGGCAGAGGCAGACCAAGACTAAAATGGACGAGTAACATCAAAAGATGGACAAGTCAATCTATGACAGCCTGCACCATAAAAGCAAGAAACAGAGTAGAATGGCGATCCATGGTAGCCAACCTTCGTTGCGGAGAAGGCACTCGATGATGATGAAACAATTATAGAGAAAGAAATTTGAGAAGACATGATCACCTTTCCAGTCAGCGCGGAACTTGATGATGATGTTATGTATTTTAGTACCGCTCATGTGACATCTCACGTGATGTTCATATGACACTGTGTATTGTTCTCGTTAATAAATACTCAGTTGCTACCGGTAGTGTCACAAGTCCCATGCTGAAATAATGGATTTGAAATCTAAAACACGGAGAATATCTTTACTTTACTGATATTCTTATCTCTTTGCGTCTTATCAACTTATGGACACTTGTCTCATGCCAGAAAATATTTGAAGAAAACACAAAATGCACGTATGTACACACTGACTATTATTATTTAGGACTACTGAACTTGACTACACTACACTACTCTCCTCAAATCACTAGTCAAGACTAGACTAGGGTACAGTTACTAATTATATTGAAGTGAATGATGATGTGATATTATACAATAACTGATCGATCATAATTAAAATTTAAATAGTGATAATTTATAAACAATCATATCATTATTTATAAGTCAAATGCGATTGCTTGGGCCGTATTAAAAGACACAACAGCCTACTAAAAAAAGTAATCCTGGTGGGGAAAATACAAGGTAAAAGAGAAAGAGGCAGACCAAGACTAGCATGGACGAGTAACATCAAAAGATGGACAAATCAGTCTATGACAACCTGCACCATCAAAGCAAGAGACAGAGCAGAATGGCGCTCCATGGTAGTCAACCTTCGTTGCGGAGAAGCCACTCGATGATGATGATTTATAAGTTAATCACAATTACTGTGTTAGTAACTTAGATGTTTGTTAATATTTATTGTTATATTATATATTAAATTAATATAATTGATTATAATATTTATTGAATTGTCTTATTCGAATATTGTTTTATATTTGTGCAATTGTCATAATCAGTGTGATAATCAACAAATCATATTCACAGACAATTAACAACACAATCACATGTTCAGTAATGAATCTAATGTATGGATGTTTTAAATATATATTATATGATATAATGTAATTATTATACAATTAATGTCAATTTTAATTATATTAGAAACATTACAACATAGGCCTATATTATTAGAAGCACTAGGAAACATAATTAAGTAAGCATGAAAGACCAACAGAACAGCAAAAGACCATGAGTTATATCTTCCCTTGATGCTGAAAGAAAGGCAAATGAGGAAGCAAAGATAAAGAACTTTGTAGGTATGTGACTCAAGTGACCGTGTCACTCTTTATTACAGTGATTAAAATTAAAATTGTCAGAGATCATTTAATGTATAATGAATATATGTAATGTAGTGAAACATGTGTTTATTAAAAAATTATGGTGATATATTTTAAGTAAAAACAGACCTATACCTATGTTTCTTAGTTTACTCCAAAGCATTTGACAAAGTTGGAGCCGCAATAGCTCAGTGGTTAGTGAACTGGACTACAAAGGACAAGAGTCCTGATCAACAACTTCCAGGTTCACCCAGTCTTTAATGTGTACTGGATTTTTTCTGGGAAAGTCAAGCGACACGGGTGTAATACCGACCACATTACCCCAAAAATTGTGTGCCGAAGGTCTGTAAAAATTATGATCACTAACACCATATTCCCTATACGCCGCTAGGCGTGAGAGGGTCTCTTTACTTACTTGATGAAGCACCAAGAAATAATCAAAATTTTAGAAGGGATAAACATAAACAGCAATGATCTAAGAATATAAAGAACTGGCAACAAACAGCACCCATAAGAACTGGAAATCAATTGAGAATGTTTCAACAAAAATAAAACAGAGTGTTAGGCAAGATTGTGTGCTGTCACCTGATTTATTTAATATGTATAGTGAGATTATTTTAAGTTCCATAAGGGGCATGCCTGGAATAACAATTGAAGGTCATAGTACAAATAATCTAAGGTATGCTGATGATACATTTTTAATCACTAAGAGTGAAAATGAGTTACAAGAAGTGTTGGACATTATAGTGAAGTAAAGCAAAAATAACGCCCGTGCGCTGCCGGGGCCCGAAAGGGGAGTAAAGAATAGCGGTGCTGTACCCTACCAGGCATGTTCGTAAGAGGCGAGAAAGGAGGGTTAGGCATGGGACTGGCTATCCAATACTGTAAAAAAAATAAGCCGAAAAAACTTCACAAACATGAACATGTCAAAGAAAGATAAAGTTAATACGTCAACCAGGAAAGAGAAGGGCTCTCTGTCTAAGAGACGTATGACGCAATCCGGAGAAAGCCATAAGGAGTCCGGGTTGCCGACTCACCCTTTGTCTACCAGGAAATCATCCAGAATTGGCACCTGGAATGTTCATACCCTTAACGAACAGGGAAAAGTGGCACAAGTGGCAGCAGAAATGACCAACTACAAGATAGATATTCTGGGAATGTGTGAAACAAGATGGCTGGGAGCGGAGAGAATAAAATTGAATACAGGGGAGATGATTTTATCATCAGGACACCAGGAACCAGGAGCACAATATATCGAAGGGGTAGCTATAATGCTATCAAAGAATGCACAGAAGACACTAATAGAATGGGAGGCAGTGGGACCAAGACTGGTGAGAGCAACATTTAGAACAACCAAAAACAAAATAAAATTACACATTATACAATGCTATGCACCAACCAACGATAAAGATGACTCAGTTAAAGATGATTTTTATAAACAGCTACAATGTCAGATGGATACAAGACAAGCCAAGGATATTATAATCTTGATGGGAGACCTAAATGCTAAGGTAGGATCAGACAACAGAGGCTTTGAAGAGATTATGGGAAAACATGGACTTGGAGATATAAACGAGAATGGAGAGATATTTGTGAATTTCTGCGCCCTCAAATGAGCCTAGGAGGAACAATATTCCAACATAAAAGAATACACAAAGCTACATGGGTGTCACCAGATCATAGAACGGAAAATCAAATTGATCACATATGTAGTAATAAAAAGTTTAAGTCATCCTTACAGGATGTAAAAGTATATAGAGGGGCAGATATAGCTTCTGACCATCATCTTCTGTTAGCCAAACTTAAAATTAAATTAAAAAGGTATGCTACAACGAATAAGGGTAGAAAGTATTTCAATGTAGGGTTTCTTAAAGAACAAGGAATTAAAGATAAATTCGCAGTCACAATATCAAACAAATACCAAGTCCTCCAACAACTAGAAAATACAATAAATATAGAAGATCATTGGAAACAGGTAAAAAATATATGGAAGGAGACATGCGAAGAAACACTGGGGAAAAGAGAACGCCAGAATAAGGCATGGATGACAGCAGAGACCCTGGATAAAATTAAAGAAAGAAAGAACAAGAAAGCAGACATAAATAAAAGCAAAACAAGAAGTAATAAAGCCAAGACACAGGAAGCTTACACAGAGGTGAACAAAGAAGTGAGAAGATGCATTAAAAGGGATAAGAGGAAATATATAGATGAACTAGCTAAAGAGGCAGAAGAAGCAGCAAATAAAGGGAATATGAAAGAACTGTACAACAGCACAAAGAAATTAGGTGGAAAATACAAACAGATTAACGCCTTTATCAAAGATAAGAAAGGAAATCAGCTTAGTAATATAAGGGAACAAATGGAGAGATGGAAAGAGCACTTTGAAGAACTTTTGAACAGACCCGCCCAAATATTCCTCCAGATATACTACCAGCAGAAGAAGAGTTACACGTTAACTGCGGAAAACCAAGCAAAGAAGAAATAATGAAAGCCATCAAACTATTAAAAGATGGTAAAGCCACAGGACCAGATGAAATTCCTTCGGAAGCCATCAAAGCAGATATTATCACCTCTACCAAGATGTTACATGATCTATTGGATAAAATTTGGGAGAGGGAAGAAATACCTAAAGACTGGAGAGAAGGTTATATGATCAAACTACCAAAGAAAGGAAGTTTACAGGAGTGCATAAATTATAGGGGAATTATGCTACTATCAGTGCCAGGAAAAATATTAGGCAGAATCATTCTGGAGAGACTAAAAGAGGCTATAGAGAAACACTTGAGAGATGAACAAGCAGGTTTTAGGAAGAACAGATCATGTGCTGATCAAATAACTACTCTACGTATAATAGTTGAACAAAGTTTAGAACTAAAATCCCCACTTTATATTGGATTCATAGATTACGAAAAGGCATTTGATAGTTTAGACAGAAGAATGCTTTGGAAGTTGCTGAGTCATTACGGAATCCCCATAAAGTTTATTAACCTGATAAAAACAATGTATGAAGGAACAAAATGTAGTGTGGTGCATGAAGGACAGCTTACAGAAGCATTTGAAATAAGAACAGGAGTAAGGCAAGGATGCCTTCTGTCTCCATTTCTCTTTCTACTGGCCATAGATTGGATTATGAAAATAACTCAAAACAACAGAAATGGGATCCAGTGGTCACTGACCAAACAACTTGATGATTTAGACTTTGCTGATGACATAGCTCTCCTATCACACAGCCACCAACAGATGCAAGATAAAATGAGTATATTAGATGAGAGATCACAACAGCTAGGACTAAAGATTAATAGAGATAAGACCAACATGAGAATTAATGCAGTTGGCAATAACCAAATAACACTAGGAGAAATACCTCTACTAGACGTACAATCTTATATATATCTGGGCTGTAATATAGATAAAGAGGGAGGAACAGAAAATGATACCAAAATAAGGATATCAAAAGCAAGAGGAGCTTTCATTGCACTGGGAAACATATGGAAATCCAAAGAAATTAGGCTAAATACAAAAATTAAAATTTTCAACTCCAATGTTAAGTCGGTTCTATTATATGGCTGTGAAACATGGAGAATAACAAAATTGACAATCACGAAGGTACAGACTTTCATTAATGGATGCTTGCGCAGAATAAAGGGATGGAAATGGCAGGACAAAGTCACTAACGTGGAATTATGGAAATGTACCAGTCAAATACCAGTGGATAGAGAAATACAGCGAAGACGATGGCGATGGATAGGACACACACTATGGAAGCCAACTGAGAGTATTGCAGAACAGGCCCTTTTTTGGAATCTCCAGGGGAAAAGACAAAGAGGAAGACCAAGGAATTCTTGGAGAAGACAGATTGAAGCAGAGATGAAGATGATGGGGAAGACATGGAATGATCTTAAAAGAATTGCAAAAAACAGAACGACTTGGAAAGTGTTTGTTGAAGACCTATGCTCCACTGGGAGCTAAAAGGTAGAAGAAGAAAGCAAAAATAAAGGACTCAGTCTCAATAGCAAAAGACAGAAGTAATGGTAGCAACAAAAAAAAAGTCATCACCTCAATGCACAGTAAAGGCAAGTGGAACAATAATAAAACAGGTAAATGAATTTAAATATTTGGGAACAATATAACCTCAGATGGTAGATGTACAACAGAGGTGAGATGCAGAATGGCTCAGACAAAAGCAGTTTTCCAAAAATGAGAAAAATACTGTGAAATCTATTTTTGACAATAAGAAACAAGGAAAAAGAGTTCTTAATTGTTATGTAGTGCCAGTCTTAACATATGGATGTGAATCTTGGATAATGGAACAACATACAAGAAAATCAATTGAGACTGTAGAAATGTGGTTTTACAGAAGAATGCTGAGAATACCATTAATAGATAAGAAGAGTAATGAAAATGTTCTGAAAGATGTCAAAGCAAAAAGAGAGCTAATTTGCAATATTAGGAAGAAACAATCATATTTTTTTGGCCATGTAATGAGAAGGGAACAGCTAGAATATATTGTGACAACTGGAAAAATTGAGGGACGAAGAGATAGAGGTAAGCAAATAGAAAAGATACTAGACAGCTTAAGAGAATGGCTTGGCAAAGGTCAACAACAGAAATGATAATTAACTGTTGAGATCGAACGTTGTGGAGAGACATGATCACCTACGCCAGTAGGTATGGTACTTGTTGATGATGATGATTTATGAAAAATATCTTAAAATTAGATGATGCTGCAGTATCTGAAGTGCCCTGACCAGAAAGGTCTGGGATTTGTTCCTAGTTGTAGTGAATTTTTTTTCATACAAAGTCAGTTTCAGGGTTCACCCATAGCCTACATTAGATCTAAAGTAGGTTATGGTTCACCCTGCCTAAAAAAAAATGAGCACCAAAGGTTATGTTTTTTGTCTGGGAAAGTAGGCATGTCTGCAGTAATGACTTCATGATATATAAACTATGCCACTGGTCATTAAAAAAAATGGGACACTTTTTTTTAAGCTTTCGCCCATTAAGTTGCCTGGTCTCTTTAGTGTTGCTAGTTTTATTGCAAAGTCATAATATTTGAACCTTTTGACCTGACATATTCATCTCCACCATGGGTAGATTTGCTTAAAAATTTAATTTTGCCTGGCACCAGCTATTTTTGATCTATTCTTTGTTTACTTTTAACTGCCAATGGTCCCTTAACGTTTGTGAGTACACACATGACCTCCTGTTTTTTTTTTTGTCATTATCTAAGAGGGCTAGACATTGGATCTCACTACCAAGATACAAGAGGAAGGTAAAGCTATGAAGAAACACCTGATTTGAAGTAAATTCCCACTACCTGTTGTAGAATTTGAACCCAAAACGTTTCTGTCCAAGGGGTGATATCTTCCCTCTAGACCTCCCAATCCCTCAATAGGACATCAAATAACCATAACCTTAAAGCATGGTCATTATTTACTTATTTACATTATAATCAGAAGTCTCTTATATAAGGATGATGAGACCAGACAAGTTAATTATTTAAAGACTATCTATCTATCTATTGGCTACAGATATTGGCAATAGATAGATCTATCTATTGACCTTTCGAGCCGTAGCCAGCCCATAGGGCGTAGACCAAGATACTCCTTCTCTTATCTACATTTTTATTCTAGCAGTTTTCAATTCTTTTAAAAATATTTGATCAAATCTCACTCGCCATTTGTCTCTGTTCTGTGCAAGCAGCTCTATCTCATTGAGGGAGCCAATTCCTGCAGCTCTTGCCTCTCTCATCAATGTTCTTCTCAGTGTCTCTCTGGGTCGGTCTCTTTTTCTCTTACCTGTTGTTTCCCATATGAGGGCTTGCTTTGCTATTCGGTTATTATCTCTTCTCATCACATGTCCAACATATGACCATCGTCTTTTCTTTATTACTGAAGATATTAGTGGTTGATTGGCGATTTCTCTAATTTCCTCGTTTGTTTAGAATTCGTTCCATGCTATACCAAGTATTTTCCTTAGACATTTATTTTCAAATGCGTTCAACTTTATTTCTATATCTCTTGTTGTTTTCCAGCTTTCACACGCATACGTAAGGGTTGATAGTACATTTGATTTGAATAGTCTAAGTTTTGTGTTTGTGCTGATGAGTTTTGATTTCCACAACTTTTCAAGGCTTCTGAAAGACATTGCTGCTTTAGCTATTCTGATTCTAATTTCTTTACTTGTATCCCCTTCTCGATCAATGTGACTTCCAAGATAGATAAAATGATTGATCTCTTCCACTGGTTTGTTTTCCATGTATATTTTGTCGTCTGTTGGAATTAAACTTTTCATGACTTTAGTCTTTTCATGGTTGATCTCAAGCCCAATTTTGCTGGCTATTGATGATAGCTCATTTGTGTTTTCCTGCATCGTTTTTATCTGACTGCTGATGAGAACTATGTCATCAGCAAAGCCGAGGTCCTCCAAATGGTCTCCTTGTATCCATTCGATGCCTTTATTACCAGTGCAGCATTTCTTCATTATGAAGTCCATAACAACTCCAAATAACAAGGGTGATAAAATACATCCTTGTTTAACCCCAGTTTCTATTGGGAAACTTTCGCTCAGTCCTTCCTCTGTTTGAACTGCACACATGTAACCATCATATATATCTTTAATATCTTTATGATTTTTGATGGTAAGCCATATTGCCTCAGAATTTTCCACAAAGAATCTCGATGAATACTGTCAAATGCTTTTTTGAAGTCGATGAAGTTAAGTACAAAAGGTTTTTGCTTTTCAGTGTGTACCTCCAAAATAAGTCGTAGAGTAAAAATGTGGTCAAGGCAGCTTCTCCCTTTTCTAAAAATGGTCATCAGGTCTATGAAACGTAGACCTGATACAGAATTATTTAAAGTACATAAACTGTATCTAGAAGTTAGTCCATTTAAAAGAAACAGAATATTTAAAGCAAAGGTAAGTTATATAAGAATTGCAAAGAGGTTCTTAATTTGATTGCTGGAAAAGGAAGACTTGAAGAAGGAAACAAATTAGACATACTGAGGCTGGTGAGGAGGCTTATATGCAAAGGCAGAGGCTAATGGAAGAGGTTATATGAGCCCTCCTTGTCACCTTTAGAATATACAAATAAGTTACTTAGACAAGGGGCGCAATATTTAGAATTTGGAGCTTACTTTTGGTTATGAATAATATAGTCTTTAATCAATGAATGCTATAATTAAGAGTATTAAACTGAAGTGAATTTTAATTTAGTCTACAGATTAGTGGTCTATAAGAAACAGTGTGATAAAGTCGAGGTGCAAATGACATAGGCCTATCTCTGTGCAATGGTTTAGATTATTTTAAATAACCTTTGTGCTGAGATAATATTGACTGAGTCAATAACACTACAACAAACAAGTTATCAGAGATCTTGAGTATTACAATTCAACTACTTGTATTGCACAGTTTAGCTTCAGTTACAACAGTACACACATGAAGGGCTTTTTGTATTACTGTTAAGTTTTGCAATTTAATAATTTCCACTATTTGTTCATTGCAAATATAAATGCATGAATTAACTGACCTAAACTTCTTCCTTTTCTTTCTGGTATTCACCCAAGTTGAACGCATTCGAAAATAAATGTCTAAGGAAAATACTTGGTATAGCGTGGAACGAATTCAAAACAAACTAGGAAATTAGAGAAATTGCCAATCAACCACTAATATCTTCAGTAATAAAGAAAAGACGATGGTCATATGTTGGACATGTGATGAGAAGAGAAAATAACCGAATAGCAAAGCAAGCCCTCATGTGGGAAACAACAGGTAGGAGAAAAAGAGTAAGACCCAGAGAGACACTGAGAAGAACATTGATGAGAGAGGCAAGAGCAGCAGGATTCGGCTCCCTCAATGAGATACAGCTGCGTGCACAGAAAAGAGACAAATGGCGAGATTTGATAAAATATCTTTAAAAGAATTGAAAACTGCTAGAACAGAAATTCAGATAAGAGAAGGTGTATCTTGGTCTACGCCCTATGGGCCGCCTTAAGCTCGAAAGGTCAATAGATAGTTAGATAGATTCACCCAATGACTATCTATCTATCTCTCTATTGACCTTTCGAGCCATGGCCAACCCTTAGGGCATATATCCAGATCATCATCATCATTGAGTGCCATCTCAGCAACGAAGGTTGGTTACCATCTCGTCTTCACTTCGAATTATTAAAGATTTGGGGGCCTCTGTAGCCTAGTTGTGAAAACTACCCGACTGGGGTACTGACGTTCAGACAACCCATATTCGATTCCCATTGGAAGCAGTGTAAAGTGTACTTGTGATTAGAAAGAAAAAAAATACCCCTGTGGTCGACTCAGCCGCTTTCAGAAATGGGTACCAGGGTATTACTTTGGGAAGGTGAGGAATACCGCCTTGCATCATGAGTTTCGATGCTTGAAACGACACTATCCATAAATTTATGAACACTTCTGGATAGGCAGTTGAGCACATATGGGTGAAAACTCGTGTGCTAAGACATAGATTCAAGTCACATACTTTACCTTTACTTTATTTTATTAAAGATTAATGACGAGAACTCATAAGAACATTACTAGTACCATTCCAACTATTGTTACTATGTGCTGATGCCAATGTGAAGAATGTTGGAAGTTCCCTGGACAGCTAAAAAGACCAATGAGGAAGTTCTCAAAGAGGCCAACACAAAAAGCAAGTTCTTAAAAAACATCAGAAAGAAGCAATCAACATTTTTCGGGCACATCATGAAAAGAGGAAAGTTGGAATACTTAGTTACAATTGGCAAAATAAAAGGAACGAGTGATCGCGGACGACAAAGAGAGAAAATACTGGATAGCTTGGTGTCTTGGCATGGAAAACAGTCAACAACAGAACTGATACGATGCACTATATACACAAATACACAAGATACACAAATCTTGTTTATATCTGTGTTTGGTCTTATATAAAGACTTGAAGTAAATTTTAAACTAATATAATCTATTAATATAATAATATGTATTATTATAACTATAATCTATCAAATATTTGAAAAGTCTAATTTAGTTACAAAAGTATTGCTATAATTATTTTGTATTTCTATTATTCTAGGATCTGTTGTTCAAATGAACAAGATCTCAAGTGAACCAGACCAAGCATGGGCATATGTCACTGTCCGTCCAAAGGCCCATGTATTTTACTGGTTATACTTCACAACCCATTCTAGTGGTTACAAAGAAAGACCTTTAATTCTGTGGCTGCAGGTTAGCATGGCAGATGAGTCACATTTGAAACAGATATTCTAGTGTTTAAGATAAAGTAACTTTGCAAGCAGTGTGTAGTTGTTCTGTAGTACTTGCAAGCAGTATGTAGTTGTTCTGTAGTACATGCAAGCAGTGTGTAGTTGTTCTGTAGTACATGCAAGCAGTGTGTAGTTATTCTGTAGTACTTGCAAGCAGTCTGTAGTTGTTCTGTATTCCTTGCAAGCAGTGTGTAGTTGTTATGTAGAACTTGCAAGCAGTGTGTAGTTGTTCTGTAGTACTTGCAAGCAGTGTGTAGTTGTTCTGTAGTACTTGTGAGCAGAGCTGTAGTACTTATGTGTAGTTGTTCTGTAGTACATGCAAGCAGTCTGTAGTTGTTCTGTAGTACATGCGAGCAGTCTGTAGTTGTTCTGTAGTACATGCAAGCAGTCTGTAGTTGTTCTGTAGTACATGCGAGCAGTGTGTAGTTGTTCTGTAGTACATGCAAGCAGTGTGTAGTTGTTCTGTAGTACATGCGAGCAGTGTGTAGTTGTTCTGTATTACATGCAAGCAGTCTGTAGTTGTTCTGAAGTACATGCAAGCAGTCTGTAGTTGTTCTGTAGTACATGTTAGCAGTCTGTAGTTGTTCTGTAGCACATGTGAGCAGTCTGTAGTTATTGAGAAAGGCAGTGATGAAGCACATCTCAGACTGCACGTTTTAAAGATGAAAACTCTCCAAACTTTATAAAGATTGTTGATTAAAAAAATGCAATCCAGTGAAAATAAAAAGCTAGGTCTTGGCCAAGTCAGTCCCTCTCAACAGATATAGTGTTGAGTTTGCATTCTGATGTTGTCTGTGGCTTGCTATTTGCATACCCTCAAGAATATTCCTCTCAGTAAATTTTACAAATTCACATTTCAGGGAGATCTTATGGTCTGTTGTCTGATGTTTGCCAGGGATAATCTGATGACTAACTGTGTTTCATATGTTTGGATTTGGAGTCAAAAATGATGTCCTAAAATCATCAAGCGCTATACATAAAAAAAAAATATGATGATCATCATATTCAGGAGGACATGAACTTCCGGTCAATATGGGGGATAGGCGGTAGAAACCATTAAAGGCTATGTCTGAAAATTATTCCTTGTTGCAGTTTCCTCATATTCCTAGTCTGGCTTGTTGTAGGAACTACTGAGTTAAGTGCTCTGTGCACACCGTGAGCTGTGCATTTCATCCGTATCAATCGTGTTTCAATATTCTGATTGTTTACGATGAGTGATGATATCGTATGACAGGGAACAGATGGTTGTGTTCACTTTCTGTGCGATTTCACCTTATGTCTTTTGGCGTGTGCTGAGACTGCTATGATGGGGTCTACAGCTACCTTTCTTTGTTTGGGAGATGAGATAGTAATTGGAATGATTCCACTGGCACGGGCAGTTGAGCAATTATGGATTTTAATTCGTTTGCAGTGATACTGGGGCCTTCCATAACCATAACCATGGAAACTGTAATGAAATACTAACTGTTAACTACCTCACTAAAGAGGATTCATAAAGGCCAGTGTTTCTGCCATTCCTCTCATAAAAACTGGTGCTCTATATGAAGTAAAGCTACATCAGAGAAGGGCATTTATGCCACAGGAAAAGAACAGCAGAGGGGCAACTAATAACCTAAGAGATGTAAAAATGCAGAATATAACAAACTTGACTGCATAAGGGGGATTAAAAATAAAAGTATGTGAAAGGATATAACTCAAGTGATATTAATCGATTTTTAAACAATTCTAATTTAAGGGGAATTAAAAATAAAGGTATGTGAAAGGATATAACTCGAGCGATATTAATCAATTTTTAAACATAATGTTATTATTTTCTAAGAAATTATTTCTAAACTTAAATTACATAGATTTCAATGACATATGAATCTGTAGTCAATAAACTTACATTTTGATGTAATATTAATATTTGCCATTTAAAAAAAAAAGTAATCTCAGTGGCTGAGTGGTTGGTGTGCTCACTTCCTGATCAGAAGAGTTCAGGTTTGATCCCCCAAAAGTGGCAGATCTTTTTTTCATACCAACAAGGCTCGGGGTTCACCCAGCCTCAAAAAATGGAACCAGTGATTTTTCTGGGAAGTAAACCCTATCTGGCATAATACTAACCACATCACCCAAAAATCTGCCATGGTCAAAGAAAAATATTTTTGTTTGTTTGCGCTCACCTCTGACGAAGTCCCCAGAAACTAGGAACTCAATTTTGCGTGTTAATCCATTTTTCCCTGGCAGCTATGTGCTCAGGTGTCCCTCACCACACAGGCAAATAACTCCGTCTTCAGAGGTTCCCATATTTTTTCCGTCCATGAGTAATTGACTTTAAAGCCGGGCCTCACTGCTGAGACCAGGGGTGGTTGCCGCAGAGAGAAATCATAAATAAAAATCCCAACCTGAGCAGCTGGGATTTGAACCCACAACCTCTCTGTCTCGAGGCCGGCATCTTACCTTGAGACCAACCAGTCCCCCAAAAAAGACAAATATGGTCACTGACACTCTATTTCCCATATGCCTATATGGAGGGAACAGTTACTTTACTTTTTTATTTACTTTATAGTCATTTTACTTAATGATGCTGGCAGATAAAATTCTTTAATTTGAGCCCAGAGACCTTTGCCAACAACAGAACAAAAATAAACATTATAATATATAGGCATAATCTCATATTTCATAAATAAACATGTCTTCTAATGTCATATAGACAGACACACTCAGTCCCTCTCAACAGATGTAGTGTTGAGTTTGCATTCTGTTGTTATCAGTCGCTTGTTATTTGCATACCCTCAAGATTATTCCTTATCAGTAATTTTGCCACACTCATATATATCGTGAGATGAAGGATAAAATGAGCATACTTGATGAGAGATCACAACAGCTAGGATTGAAGATTAATAGAGATAAGACCAACATTATGAGAATTAATACAGTTGGCAATAACCAAATAAAATTAGGAGAAATACCTCTACTAGACGTACAATCTTACATATATTTGGGCAGTAATATAGACAAAGCAGGAGGAACAGAAAATGATACCAAAATAAGGATATCAAAAGCAAGAGGAGCTTTTGTTGCACTGGGAAACATATGGAAATCCAAAGAAATTAGGTTAAATAAAAAAATAAAAATTTTCAACTCCAATGTTAAGTCGGATCTATTATTTGGCTGTGAAACATGGAGAAGAACAAAATCGACAATCACACAGATACAGGCTTTCCTTAGTGGATGCTTACGCAGAATAAAAGGATGGAAATGGCAAGACAAAATCACTAACATAGAATTATGGAAATGTACCAGTCAAATACCAGCGGATAAAGAGATACATCGAAGATGATGGCGCTGGATAGGACACACACTGTGGAAGCCAACTGAGAGTATTACACAACAGGCCCTTTTTAGGAATCCCCAGGGGAAAAGGCAAAGAGGAAGACCAAGGAATTCTTGGAGAAGACAGATAGAAGCTGAGATGAAGATGATGGAGAAGACATGGAATGATCTTAAAAGAATTGCAAAAAACAGAACGACTTGGAAAGTGTTTGTTGAAGACCTATGCTCTACTGGGAGTTAAAAAGGTAGAAGAAGAAGATATATTTCTTAATGAGTGAATCTCAAAGTCTCAGAATTTCTCAGCCTTCAGCCTGTTATCAATATATTTTTCTTACTAAGAAGCAGTATTGGTAAACTGGTAAGTTATGGTTTGTGGTTATAATTAGTTGAAGGCCCCGATATCACTGCAAATGAATTAAAATCCATAATTGCTCAACCGCCTGTGCCAGTGGAATCATCCAAATTAAAACTCATCTCATTGAAGGATCCAAACAAAGAAAGACAGCTGCAGTCTCCATCATAGCAGCTATAGCACATGCCAAAAGACATAAGGGCAAATGGCACCAAAAGTGAATGCAACTGAACTGTCCTTCATCATACGATATCATCATTCATCGTAAGCAATCAGAATATCAAAACACAATCTGGATGAAAAACAAACCTCATAGTGTGCACAAAGCACTAAACTCAGTAGTTCCGGCAGCAAACCAGACGTGGAATATGAGGAAACTGCAACAAGGAACACTTTTCAGACTGAGTCTCAATGGTTCCTGCTGCCTCTCCACTAAATTGACTGGAAGTTTTGTGTACTTGCCAACTGACCAGATTGGTCAGGATTCAAATACCTAAATGTAATATTTTTTTTTCTTGACTGACATTGCATTAGTGTTCACCAAGCCTTTGAAAGTGAATACTGGAGTTTATCTCTCAGAGAGTAGAGCAGCCTGGTTTGATACTGATCATATCACCCATAAAGATACTGATGTTCATTACAAATATGGGCACTAACATCTTATGTTTCCATTTGCTTCGAGGTGTGATAGGTTATTTTTTCTTTACTTTTTTGCTTGTCTTGTCAAGCTCGATAATTCCAACAGAAAAAAATTAAATAGCCCCATCATGCCAAGTGGCATATAGAGGATATGATGATCATCATCATTGAGTGCCATCTCCGCAACGAAGGTTGGCTACCATGGAGCGCCATTCTGCTCTGTCTCTTGCTTTGATGGTGCAGGTTGTCACAGGCTGATTTGTCCATCTTTTGATGTTACTCATCCATGTTAGTCTTGGTCTGCCTCTGCCTCTTTTACCTTATATGATGACAGCGACCATAAATTTTACAGACCTTCAGCACATGATTTTTGGGGTAATGTGGTCGGTATTATGCCTGTGCCACTTTATTTTCCCAGAAAAAAATCTAGTACCCCTTTAGTTAAGGCTAGGTAAACCCGGAAACTGTCGGTTGGGATTGAACTCTACCAATTTCAACAGTATGTGTCCTCAAAATAAGTCTATTAGTTTTCCTCTCTTTGAAATGGACTGCATGCTGATCATGACAAAATATTGACATAGATTACCAAATGTATGAACCTCTAAAATTGATAAACAAACTGCAGAGAGAAAGTTATGGAGAAACATGATCACCAATGCCAGCAGATAAAAAAAAAAAGTAAAGTGCCCCGTCACGCCATGTGGCATATAGGGAATATGGTGTTAGTACTATAAATTTTGGGTGTCCGGTTAGCGCAATCGATAGGCGGTTGGCTTACCACGGCAACAGCCGGGGTTCGTACCCTGGCGAGGACACCTGGGTTTTACTAATTCCCTAAAAATTAGTGGGAGCCGCGATAGCTCAGTGGTTAGTGAACTGGACTACTACGGACAAGGGGTAGGGTTCGATCCCAACCGACGGCTCCGGGTTCACACAGCCTTAAAATGGGTACCGGATTTTTTCTGGGAAAGTAAAGCAGCACGGGCGTAATACCGACCACATTACCCCAAAAATCATGTGCTGAAGGTCTGTAAAATATAGGGTCACTAACACCATATTTCCCTATACGCCACTTGGCGTGACGGGGGGTACTTTACTTTACTTTTTTACTATAAATTTTACAGACCTTCGGCACATGATTTTTGGGGTAATGTGGTCGGTATTACGCCTGTGCTGCTTTACTTTTCCAGAAAAAAATCCGATACCCATTAAAGTCTGGGTGAACCCGGAAGCCGACAGTTGGGATCGAACCCTACCTCTTGTCCTTTGTAGTCCAGTTCACTAACCACTGAGCTATCATGGCTCCCATTGCCAGCCGATACTCGATGATAATGATGGTGTACTTTTAAGTGTTTTATATTTAACACCCACAAGTCCAAATAGCCTAGAATCAAATGCTGTTATTATTGTTTTTGTGTTTATATCTGTCACTACAGGGAGGACCAGGTGCATCAGGCACTGGTTTTGGAAACTTTGAAGAGCTAGGACCTTTGGATGTAAATTTGAAACCTAGAAATACAACATGGGTAAGTATATCAGAAGAAAATATAAGTTATATAGAAATCAACAACAAAAATGTAAGTTATATAGAAATCAACAGCAAAAATGTAAGTTATATAGAAATCAACAACAAAAATGTAAGTCATATAGAAATCATCTAAAATACAGAAATTGTAAACTTGAAATAAATATATATAGACTAAAATTATGGTAAATACGAAGTGAAATCACCCATGCACTGCTGGGGCCCAAAAGAGGAGTAAAGAATTGTAGTGCTATTCCCTACAAGGCATGCTCATATGATATGATTAAGGAGGGTTGAGAATGGGGGCCAAGGCAAAGAAATGTATAAAAATGAGCATGGAACTGGCTATATAATAGCCAGTACTACACTGTAGTAGAATAAGTTGTAAAAACTTCACAAACACATTACACGACAGGTCCTTTCTTGGAATCTCCAGGGGAAGAGACAATGAGGAGAACCAAAATATTCTTGGAGAAGACAGGTGGAAGCAGAGGTGAAGAGGATGAGTAAGACATGGAATTATCTTAAAAGAATGGCAAAAGACAGAACAGCTTGGAAAAGGCTTGTTGAAGACCTATGCTCCACAGTGAGCTGAAAGAAAGAAGAAGGAGAGAGATAATTCACAAAACTTACAAGTTAAACAAGGCATGTTTGTGTAGTGGATTGCCTTCCCTGTTTGATTCACTTGATCAGACAGGATAGCCATTTTCCACAGGTGTCCCATGGAGGTGGGAAAAGATATTGATTAACTGCTGTTACTGCTGATCCTGGCACAAATAGTCAGCTATGAGTTGTAGACCACATACAACCTTAATGTGTGGTGGTGTCTTGGCTTCTGAAAAAGAAATTGATGCCTGCAAGATGTGGATGTTTTAAATAATGGATAGAAATGAATGGATAGAGAAGAAACAAAATAATAAAGTTCTGAAGCAGCTGAAAATGAAGTAAAGGATATTAAGCACATTTCTACCAAGACTGGTAAAATATTTTGAATGTATAAGGCATAAACCTATAGACACGAATCTTAATATATTTAAAGAAAACATTGATCGGCTCAAGGCTGGTAACATTTAAATTAAACTTGTTCAGGTATGTCCAAAGAGAAATTTAAAATAAATAAATAGAAAAAAAACGGTATGGTTAAAGCTTCACATAACAAGTGGACAACATAAACCAGAACGATGTTTTGGCGCACACGTATAAATATGTATTTAAAATAAAAAATTAAAAAATATATTATAATATCGTAATAGAAGTAGAAATGAAAAGAAAATTAAGAATAAAGTCTTCCCTGTATGCTCTGATGATGGCCAAAGAGAGTCTTCTCTTTTTGTTTTTTGTTGGGCATCAATGTAGCAGATGTTCAGCAGTCAATTTGTCTATGTCACTTTCATATGAGGTTCTTATTCTTAGAAAGTTGTCTATGTTTATTGTAATTTTAAAAAAGGAGACACAATAGCATACTAAGTCTTCTTGGAAGGAAAAATGCAGGTAAGAGAGGGAAGAAGTGGACAAAGACTTCACTGGATTGATATCATCAAGATGTATGACAAGAGAAGTTAACAATTATGTAGGGTCAGTACAAGAAACAAAGTAGACTAGTACTCTTTTATGGATAATTTTTAATACTGGAAATTATGCAGTATGATTATGATAAGTCATTGATGAACCACAGAGGAGAGTGGGTGGCTGAATAAATAACTTACCACGCTTCAAACCAGGGGAACAGCGGTTCAAATCCTGGTATGGTCAAAAAGTTTTTTCTTTCTGTAGGTAAAATAACAACTCAGACTCGGACACTTTGTGGTGACTGCCTAGGACAAGCAGCTTTTATTCTCCAGTCCTATATGTCTCCCCAGCAGACTCCAGAGATAATGCTGTAAGGAAAGATAGTTATTGATGAACCATGTTTCAGTGCGAATGAGTAATCGACCGCTCAGACATTCGTTCGTTCGTTCGTTCGCTTTCGTCAGCTTTGACCTCCCACCCACTCAATTTTGTAGGACTGAATTTTGCGTGTAAAGTCTGTTTTATCCCATTACAGGATGCCCCTCGCCATGCAGGCAGATTTACTCCGACTTCAGAGGTACTAATTTTTAGGGAATTAGTAAAACCCAGGTGTCCTCGCCAGGGTACGAACCCCGGCTGTTGCCGTGGTAAGCCAACCGCCTATCGATTGCGCTAACCGGACACCCATCTCAGACATTCTGAATCTCATCACTAAAAAAAATACCCAGAATCTGTGGCCTTGAACAGACTTTATGAATATCAAGTCAAGGTGAGAGATGCTAGATGGTAGTGCTATGCAATAATCCAAAGAAGACTTGTCAAGCAATACAACAGCGGTGTCATTAGTCACTTCATGTTGATGGATATTCTTTAGAAGGAATCTGAGCACTTATGGACTTGTCTGATATGCAATGAGGATGACCTGTCCACAAAACTAAGCTAAACTAAACTTTCTAGTGCATTTGATATTTGGAAGTGACCACACAAACATTTTGGAGCAGCTTAAATGTATTAAATATGAATTCTATAATATTATTTTATTTTATTCTCTTATTTATTTATCTGTTCAATTTGTATTGGAATTTGTTCAGGACTTTTTCCTAAGTTTTGGTTTTTTTTTTTTACTTTCCTGCAAGACAGTAGTAGTTTGTAATCAGAGTGTCTCTCCTGAGACTAACAAGTTTTTCCTGCTAGGGTTTGTAAAAGTTTTTCCTACCAGTGTTTGTATCAAGTCTTTCCTACCAGGATTTTCATCAAGTCTTTCTTACCAGGGTTTGTAAAAGTTTTTCCTACCAGTGTTTTTATCAATCCTTTCCTACCAGTGTTTTTATCAATCCTTTCCTACCAGTGTTTTTATCAATCCTTTCCTACCAGTGTTTTTATCAATCCTTTCCTACCAGTGTTTTTATCAATCCTTTCCTACCAGTGTTTTTATCAATCCTTTCCTACCAGTGTTTGTATCAAGTTTTTCCTACCAGGATTTTTATCAATCCTTTCCTACCAGTGTTTGTATCAAGTTTTTCCTACCAGGGTTTTGATCAAGTCTTTCCTACCAGGGTTTTGATCAAGTCTTTCCTACCAGGGTTTTCATCAAGTCTTTCCTACCAGGGTTTGTAAAAGTTTTTCCTACCAGGATTTTTATCAAATCTTTCCTACCAGTGTTTGTATCAAGTTTTTCCTACCAGGGTTTTGATCAAGTCTTTCCTACCAGGGTTTTCATCAAGTCTTTCCTACCAGGGTTTGTAAAAGTTTTTCCTACCAGGGTTTGTCTTTCCTACCAGGGTTTGTTATCAAGTATTTCCTACCAGGGTTTGTAAAAGTTTTTCCTACCAGGGTTTGTCTTTCCTACCAGGGTTTGTCTTTCCTACCAGGGTTTGTTATCAAGTATTTCCTACCAGGGTTAGTAAAAGTTTTTCCTACCATGTTTGTAAGTCATTTCTTCCAGGGCTTGTATTAAATTTTTCTTCTTTCAAGTGTATTGCTCACCAGGATTAATATGCTCTGCTTGCATGAAATTATTATTCAGCTTTTTTACTGGTCTTTACTTCACTAGCGAGATCTACCTTGGTATAGTTCTTGATATGTGACTTGATCTTCTGTTATTTGTAAACGATGTTTTAGAAGTGAACAGAAATGACATGTTGATTCCGATCTGTTGATCCAACATGTTTCTTTACCCAGCATTTATTTATTATATGTAGATCAAACAATATGTAGATGTTTATAACATTTATATGTAAAATTTGAAACTATGATAAAGTGCCAAGCAAACACCAGTAGAAAGGAGGACTGGGTGGTTTGGAAGTTAGACGTCGGCTCTGGACAGTAAGGTCCAGGGTTCAAATTCGTTACAGGTGGTGATAATTTTTCTCTTCAGATCAGAAGTTTATTCATCATTTTACCCACCTCTGGTCTAATGAGATTTGATGCCTAGTCCTCTAAGACAATGGTGAAAAATAGGTCCCATGTTCTTGTTAAAGAGACCTTGGAAGTTCAAAGTTGAAAAGAATGGATCAAAAAATACCCATCTTGAGCAAAAATTGTGAAACAATTAGAACTCTACCTATGCCAAAGCTGGATGTGTCAGGTTGAAATGCGCAGATATTGATTGTGGTTTGCCATAAACTATTGACATGATGCATCCATGTCTATTTTAATTTTATAATTAATGCTAAAAAGAGGAAGAAGAGAAAAACAAAAGAGGTGCAACAAAGAAGATGGTGCTGGATAGACCACTGCAGAAGCCAACTGAGAGTATTGCACAGTGGCCCTTTTATTTAAACCCCAGTGGAGGAGATAAAAGGAAAGGTCAAAATATACACGGTGAAAACAGGTGAAAATACATATGAAAAATAAGCAATAACAGTAGTTTTAGTTCATTTTTTTTTCTTTTTAGTATACTGTAATTTTTGCACTAAATTGAAAAATGTTATTAACTCACATTCAATTATATTATTTTTACAGTTGCAGACGGCAAGTCTTTTGTTCATTGACAACCCAGTTGGAACAGGTTACAGCTATGTGGAAGATGATTCTGCCTATACCACCAATGTTGCAGAAATCTCTGCTGATCTGCTGACTGTATTGAAAGAGTTTGTGAAGTCGCAACCAGACTTTAGTGTTAGTACAAACTTTAAAAATTGCTAAAATATGAATATAAGTTAAAAAAAAATGCCTTATGTGTCCAGTAAGAGCCTCTTTCAAAGCTATATCCACAGGGAAGGACACCCAAGAAAACAAACCAATACTGCCTTGCTGTTACCATCAAGAGGCAACTAAAAAAAGAGGCTGCTGGAGAGCACCCAGACAGAAACCAAAGGTAGGGTTCGCTGAACAGCCCCGGCTGGCATCCACCCTATGAGAACAAAAATCTTCCATCAAATCAAAATCCAGCCTGCCGAAGATGGAGTGTGTCAGCCATGGTACAAGTTTAGGAGAAAAATCAGGAAACATACAAGTATCGACCATGCCACCAGCTCATCTTCTGTTACTATTTTGCTCCAGCCACTCCATCATGAAACAGGACAGAGTCAAATTCACAATTTTTAGATTGAAAAGGAAAGGCAAACCAAGACCCAAAACTACAGCATTAAATTCAAATGTGTTCTATTTGTATATTGCTAATGTAATAAGATTAATTGCCATTGATTTTAGAAGCAGTGATCTCTGCAATATGTGCCACTTTGGCACGTATGGTTTCTGTTTTTAGGTTGTGGTTCTGCCCTATGTGCCGGCTTCGGCTCGAAAGGACAATAGATAGATAGAATCAAATTAATTATAAATTCTAAAATGCAAAGGAACCTCAGTAAATGAAGCATGATTCATGGAATAAAACACTTTTTCTTCGCAAAAAAAATTCAATTACTCATGGATGGGAAAAATATGAGTACCTCTGAAGATGGAATTATCTGCCTGTGCGGCAAGGGACACCTGTGCACACGGCTGCCAGGGAAAATGAATTAACACACAAAATTCAGTTCCTAGTCTCTAGGGACTTCGTCAAAGGTAAAAAGCTGGCGAATGAAAAAAAAAAATTCACACAGTCAAAAGACTCGAACATTGAAGAAGAGGATGGAATATAAGTTACAAAATTAAAACTGAATAATAATAAATTAAATAATGACGTGACCCAAAAATTTAACAGTTGTACAAATACAAGAGAAAACCATGGTGCCTGAGTGTTTAGCATACCCACTATAGACCAGAAGAGTTTGGGTTCAGTTTCTTAAATGTTGCACAATTTTTCTGGAGTGATATAGCTTTAGGAGACAGTAGACAAACAAATGAAAAGACGATTACAGGCCACAGAGATGGGATTTCTCAGAAGAATTTTGAAAATTCCATGGACAACTAAAAAGACCAGTGAGGAAATTCTCAAAGAGGCCAACACAAAAGGGAGCTCCTAAAAAACATCAGAAAGAAACAATCAACGTTTTTTGGGCACATCATGAGTTGAATGCTTGGTTACAGCTGGCAAAATACAAGGAAAGAGAAATCGCAGATGAGAAAGAAAGAAAATACTAGATAGCTTGGTGTCATGGCATAGCAAATGGTCAACAACAGAATTGATACGATGCACTGTAGAAAGAAGATTGTAGAAGGACATGATCGCCTATGCCAACTGATATGGCACATGATGATGATGATATTTTTAGGGCTCACTTATTCGCTAAAATATGTACCAGAGATTTTTTTTTCTGAGAATTCTGATATTATAAAATATTTTGATAGTCTCTGAAAAATATTCGCACTAACATCACATTCCTTTTTTATTTTTAGGCATAGAGTGAACCTTTATTTTTTCTTGCGAAAAAAGGAAGTTAAATGGGCTGTGTGATCTACTTAATCATCATAGCTTCTGCCTTCAGTGTGATCATTTTCATATTGCATTTCAGCAGAGTTGTATTGTGAATTTGATGTCGTTTTCTACTTCATGTAATAAATTTGGATAATTTGCGAATAAAAAGTGTCTTATTCTGTGAATCATGCTTCATTTACTGAGATTCCTTTGCATTTTAGAATTAATAATTAATTTGATTACATTAGCAATGTACAAATAGAACACATTTGAATTTAATGCTGTAGTTTTGGGTCTTGGTTTGCCCTCCCTTTTCAATCGCTACTAGCTTGGCCAGACTGGTTAATTTGCTACCAGATTCATCACAGCAAGATGGAGTATATCTTGATCAGATATGATTCACCTATCCTGACACAAACAGTTCAGAATGAGACTTGCTGACTGCTTTCAACCCAAGTGCTGTTGAACATCTTTAACCCCTGAATGAACTTCATTACAGTGTCTTTTTTACATCTTAAATCACTCTAATATTGATTTTTAGGTAATTATTTTTGAGACAAAAATGATTATTTTTCTGACAAAAATGATTATTTTTGAGGTATTAAGTATTGTGATTATCAAACAGTAGAAATCTATTGAATATTTTATGACATTTTTTGTATTAGAATCAAACTCTTTGTAAAGCACATTTTAATTATCTATTTTTTACAGAAAATTCCATTTTACATCTTTTCCGAATCATATGGTGGGAAAATGACAGCTGCTTTCAGTGCAGTTTTGTATAATGTAAGTATACATTGATCTTGTCAAATTAGGCTTGTCAAATCATTGGACAAATATCATCATTGCTGTCCAACAAGAAAATAACATTAGAGGCTAAAGGGGCACTCTGCAACACAATCTTTATCCCAACATTGTGCTACAAAAGCCAGACCTCGGTGCTAGACTTAATAACTTATGGATCGTCAGGATCAGTGAACTAGAACCATTCAGAACCTGCTCCACTTCTTCACGGCGCTTTTGTCACAGACTAACCTGTCTAGTCTGGCCTGGTGAGTAGGATCAGGAGGGAAGGCATCCCAGTACTCAAAAATGCTGTGCTGAAGTCTGATGTGTTGGGCCGAAAGGCACAAATATCACAGTTCTATTGCAAACCACAACACAAAACATGACCACTTAATGTCCTTTTAAGGGCATATGATGAAGAGGTGTTTTGCTTTAGTTATCAGGTGAATGCAGGCAGGTCTCTTACTTTAAAGTTTTGCATAGCTTTATGCTGATCCTCATCAAGTGAATCATGGATTTTATCAGTCATGTATCATTAGTTCTGTAGCTCAGGTGCTGTAGCACTTGCTTTCATTAAATTCCAGTTTATGTTGTGAATTGGTTATGTTGGGAGCCGCGATAGCTCAGTGGTTAGTGAACTAGACTACCACGGACAAGGGGTAGGGTTCGATCCCAACCGACGGCTTCCGGGTTCACCCAGCCTTAAATGGGTACCGGAAGGGGGGGGGGGGGCTGGCTGGTTGGCCTCGAGGCAAGACGCCGGCCTCGAGACAGAGAGGTTGTGGGTTCAAATCCCGGCTGCACCAGTTGGGATTTTTATTTATGATTACTCTCTGCGGCAACCACCCCTGGTCTCAGCAGTGAGGCCTGGCTTGAAGCGTCAATTACTCATGGATAGAAAAAATATGAGTACCTTCGAAGACAGAGTTATCTGCCTGTGCGGCGAGGGACCCTGTGCTCAACAGCTGCCAGAGAAAAATGGATTAACATGTAAAATTCAGTTCCTAGTCTCTAGGAGCATCGTCAGAGGTAAACCTGGCGAATGCCAAAAAAAAAAAATGGTGCCTCTGGTAGCAGACTAATTAGTTTGACCAAGCAAGTGGAGATCAAAGAGCCTGGTACCTAAAAAATGCCACGCTGAAAGATACAAAATATCACAGCTTCTTGTAAACAACATAGGGTATCTACACCCATATAGCATTATTTTAAGGGTGGATGCTGAAAAGGATTAGTTGTCAGGCGAACACATCAGAAAAATAAGATCCATGTAAAAATGTTCTAAGCACAAATAAAGCAGAATGATAGAAAAAGAAAAGAAACCTGAGTGGCAGAAATCCACAGATTCTCCAACAATATAATTTAATGCATTGAATTAGAATGGACAAAAGTCCAAAGGCAGCTAGATCAATGAAAAAACATTCTCTAGTTTCACATCTTCAGTGTCAAAGCAAAGAAAAAAAAACTATCATTACAACACATAGTATCATTGCTGGTGTATGTCGGGGGCAATGATAGAACCAGAGGGATAAAGGCCACTTGGTCAAGCAGTCGCCATGATGTGTGAGACTCAAGATTTTTATTTCACCCCTGATAGAAAAAATCCTTTCTGCCTACCGCGGGCTTCGAACACCGTACGCCGGCTTTTCAGCCAGCGGAACAATGGTTTTAGATAAACGCATAAAAATGCATAAAAATGCGATAGTACGAAATTATTATTTTTTCATTATTTATTTTTTTTTTTAAATACATATCTGTATGTGTGTTGTATGTTTGTTCCTGCTGAAGGCTTATTGAGATGAAACATTGTTCAAATTTGTGTCATCCACATATTACGTAAAGCTTTAACCATACCGTTTTTTTCTATATATTTACTTTTCTATATATTTACTTTTCTATATATTTATTTTTCTATATATTTATTTTTCTATATATTTATTTTTCTATATATTTATTTTTCTATATATTTATTTTTTCTATATATTTATTTTTCTATATATTTATTTTTTCTATATATTTATTTTTCTATAAATTTATTTTTTCTATATATTTATTTTTCTATATATTTATTTTTCTATATCCTGCAGCAAGAAATCCTCTAAGCTGTTATTTCCAATACCACTTTCATTCCATATTGAACATTTCATGAGGTTGAATCTTTTACTCAGTAATTATTTCAACATTGTAGTTATGTGAAATACTACAAAACATTACTTTATGACACCAATAATTCAATAAGTGATTACTAAATAAATACTAACATTGAAAAAATATGTTCTTGTTTGACAAGTCTGTAATATTTCTCAACAGGCCATCAATAATGAAGAAATAAACTTGAACTTCAAAGGGTTGGCCATGGGGGACTCTTGGATATCCCCAGTAGACTCTACTAGCTCTTGGGGTCCATATTTATATGCAACAGTAAGTCACTGAATAAGTAGAATAGTAACTAAAGAATAGAAAGGGAGATGATGATTAATAACAAATATTGTTCCTGGAGGAAATTCTAAGCGGGTAGACAGACATAAATTATTCAAAAACACATATTTTAACACAGGATTTATCAAGTGCTGTTAAAATATCTATGTTTTAGTTTACTTTATGTATATAAAAAACAGAAAACTTGGAAATTTAAAAGAAGATAACTAGACACAAAAACTGATTACATTCCTTTTCTGTTGACATAGGCGATCATGTCTCTCTTCAACTTTCTTTATTAACAATTGTTTATTATTTCTGTTGTTGACTTTCTATTGAAACATTCTGTTTAACAACTGTCTATCCAGCTATTATTGTTGTGTGCATCTGCTCTTTGCCACATATTGTAAGCAATTCCTGGTTGCTTAGTTTTTTGGTTAGATTGCTCAGAGAATTCTCCCCAGGCTTGAGCATTGATATTTCCTAATCTAAAGTAAAGTAAAGTGCGAAACTTGAATCAGCATCATAGCACGTGAGTTTTCACCCATATGTGCTCGACCGTCTATCCAGAAGAGTTAGGAAACTTCTGGTTAGTGTCACTTCAAGCATCAAAATTCAGGATGCGGGGCAGCATTCCTCACCTTCCCAGAGACCTGGTACCCATTTCTGCCAGCGGCTGGGTCAACCGCAGGGGTATTTTTTTTTCTAACGATGAGTACAGTTCATACTGCTTCCAGCGGGAATTGAACATGGGTTGTCCGAACGTTGGTAGCCCAGTCGGGTGGTGTTCCCAACTAGGCTACAGAGGCCCCACCCCTCCCCCCTTTTCTTTTTTCCCTCATCTGTTGTTCTCCAGCATTAGGAGCCTTATAGCGTGGTCTAGAGGCAAAATATTGGCCTCTGGACAGGAAGGTTCTAGATTTGATTCCCATCACAGGTGGTGGAAGTTTTTAAAAAAAATCAAACCCATAGTTTTTATATGGTTTTGCCCTCCCCCAGTCTCTGGGTAGTTTAGATGCCAATGTCTTGGAAAATGGCGAAAACCAGGAGATCCTATTTGCATATGTTAAAGAACCCTTGACAGTTTAAAGTAAAAAAAAGTAGGTCAAAAATTACTTTCATCTGGGTAAAATTTATTAAGCAAATCTACCCATCTGTGCCAAAGATGGATGTGTCAGGCTGAAAGGCATAGATATTGTGGCTATATCGTAACAATCAACACAATGCATCCATGCCCACTTAATGAGTGAAGACAAAGAAGAAAAAAAAGAACTTTGTAAAGGCACAGAGAGTACACAGTTCTCATATATCCTTCGTTTGGTTTTTGTGTGGAACTAAATGGATCCCCATGTATTGTTTGAAGTTTGTATAAAAGTATTATGGCTTTATTTATCTATTTTTCTGATATATTCGGTGGTGCCTCCCCTTTTGTGGAATAGTGCTTACCAAGTATATGAATGTATTCATTGCTGTGAGCCTCAGGTTTTTCTGTTTTGACATGTTGATGTTTTTATAAATGTAGCATAGTGTATGCTCAATGCTCCTAGCATGCTATATTTCTGCAATCTGTTTTCTCTTGAATATGCTAATAGAAATTGTCTAATAATGTTGCATCATCTGTTTGTTTAACTTCCAGTATTCATTATCCATCATATTTTGCTTGATGCATCTCATTATATTACAGCCAGTAAATTATTCAATTCAATTAATCAGTTTTATTGCAACCCCATTCCACTCCACTGGCCATCTCAGCATTTCTTGAAGTGTATGTGGACTGATTGTTCCTTTAAGATGTTGATTATAGATACATCTGCTTTTCCCACTAAGCATTCCAGATCAACCAGATCACTTTCCCACCGTTATACTCCTCAGTCTCTCATTACATACATCATTGTCCCACGCATTCTCCTCAGTCTCTCATTACATACATCATTGTCCCACGCATTCTCCTCAGTCTCTCATTACATACATCATTGTCCCACGCATTCTCCTCAGTCTCTCATACATACATCATTGTCCCACGCATTCTCCTCAGTCTCTCATTACATACATCATTGTCCCACGCATTCTCCTCAGTCTCTCATTACATACATCATTGTCCCACGCATTCTCCTCAGTCTCTCATCACATACATCATTGTCCCGCGCATTCTCCTCAGTCTCTCATTACATACATCATTGTCCCACGCATTCTCCTCAGTCTCTCATTACATACATCATTGTCCCACGCATTCTCCTCAGTCTCTCATCACATACATCATTGTCCCACGCATTCTCCTCAGTCTCTCATCACATACATCATTGTCCCACGCATTCTCCTCCTCTTCTCTTAAGGAATGAAGAACAAACTTAGTGATGTTCTCTTTGTCCAGAGGAAGGCCACAATCAGTGCCAGAGCTGCCATTGGGCTTTTTGGCTATTGATAGGAAACATTCCATCACAAACTCTTTTCACTTAGAATGATTGGCTTCTGTGAATGATGCTGCATGTGAATATAGTAAACACGATTTTCAGAATCTTTATTATTCAGCAACATATATGGAAATGACTTTCAGAAACTTTGATAAATATGGAAATCAGGATGACTAAGCACAAAAACAAAGCTCAGGATCTTCAAATCAATGAATGGAGGTGAAGATGCACCTCACAGCACCAGAGCTGGAAGTAGTCAGCGACCCACAGCTGATGGCTTGTGTCAGGATCGGTGAACCAGAACCATCCAGACCCTGTTCCACCTCTCCATGGTGCCTCTGATAACAGACTAACCTGTCTAGTCTGGCCAAGAGAGTAGGGATCGAAGAGGGAAGACAACCTGGTACTCAAAAATGTCATGCTGAAGTCGGATGTGTTGGGCAAAAAGACGCAAATATCACAGTTATTCTTAAAACACAGTACAATGCAGACACACCCACTTAATGTCCTTTTAAGGGCGGATGATTAAGAGGTATACTTCTTTAGTCACTGGGCAAACTGAAGCAAGCAAATCAATATATTTTTCACCCTTACTTATCCACACGAGAACTAGAAAACAACTTAAGAAATACAAAAATTAATTAGATGCATTTGAAAACAAATCCCTCTGGAAAATACTTCGTAAACCATGGAATGAATTCAAGATAAGTGAGAAATAAGAGAAATGACAATGCTTAAAAAATATATAATCTATAATCAAGATAAACTTATGTTGGCCATGTGATGAGACAACAAGAAAGTCTCAAAGCAAATTGTCAAATTGGAACCAGAGTGTGAAAGAAACAGAAAAGGAGGCCGACCTAGAAAAAAAATTAAAAAGAATACTGAGGTGAGAAGCAACAACAGCAGACATCTGCTCCCTTTCTGAGGTTGAGAGACTCAACCAGAACAGGGACGGCTGACAAGATCCAATATGGGTCCTCTGCAAAGTTTGACACTTAATAACAAACATCATCAGACATGAAGAGTCTAGAATTTCTGCCCTATGACCTGTCTTTGGGTTGAAAGGGCAATAGATAGAATATGGAAGGGGATTACTTTTATAAAGGGTAAAGAACTATTGCAGAAAAACATTGTGAGGGAAAGTTAACATATGTGTTGCAATCTTTTTCTTTAGTCCATTGTAGATGTATCTGGACTGAACAAGATCAACCAGGCAGCCAAGAAAGTAGAAGAGCTTGTAAAAAATGGTAACTTAAATTTAATTAATTGTAAAATAAATTTCTTTTATAATTTGATATTTACATATTCCGTACCATGAGCCACATTTAGTGGCTAAAGTAACCAGCATGAGAAACCCAGAAGCCGCATTTTGCAACTTTTAATTTATTGATGTTTTCGCAATTATTTCCACTAAACCTTGTAATTCTCTTATTGAACCTTTTTTCTAATTTTCTGTGCAAATTGTTTGAACAAAGCACATGTTTTATATAAATTTTCATTGATTTTCTCGCTGTTATTTCAAATTTTAGAAAAGTTCCAAAGAATGGCTTGGCCACAACATATTAAACCCTTTGTTATCAATTGTGTTAAATAGATTACTGTTTTATTTATTGCAATAATCCTGCAGAAAGCCAATGTTTTGTTGATACTGCAGTATATTCTTACCAAGGTAATTATTAACTGAACAAGTTTACATTTATGGGTTCCAACATTGTTGACAAATTAATCTCGGGCTTATTGTTTTTCCAGTGATGGAAAATGTAAAACTGAAATAAACAAAAGAATAGAAATGGCAAAATGTAATTTTATTGTCATGAAGAACATACTAACATCAAAACAAATAATACCAGGGCTAAAACTAAGAATAGCAAAATGTTATGTCTTCTTAATATTCCTATGTGGTGCAGAAACATAGACATTAGACAAGAAAATAGAACAGAGAATTAAAGCCTTTGAAATGTGGATATATAGAAGAATAGATAGAATTGGATGGAAGGAAAAGAAAACAAACAATGATGTCTTAAAACAACTAAACATGAAAAGAGAACTACTAAACACAATTCAAACAAGACAAATGCAATTTTTAGGCCATGTTAAAAGACACAACAGCCTACTAAAAGTAATCCTGGAGGGAAAAATACAAGGTAAAAGAAGCAGAGGCAGACCAAGACTATACATGGACGAGTAACATCAAAAGATGGACAAACCAGCCTGTGACAACCTGCATCATCAAAGCAAGAGACAGAGCAGAATGGCGCTCCATGGTTGCCAACCTTCGTTGCGGAGATGGCACTCAATGATGATGATAATGATATTGTTTTCCAATGTTTGTTAAAACAATAAGAGAAAAGCATGAATAGAATGTTCTGTAATATATAATGTCAACAAGGACTAAAGTAGAAAGCTTCTCTAGCCTTAGGTCCCATCATATGAAGATGGGGAGGTCATTGCTTTTTTTTCACTGTTAATGTTTTACTCAACAAGTGAGCGAGCTACACATTCATTTTTCATCTTTGTCAACTTGCTATGTGTCATACTGGAAATGAACCAAAAACCCAAGATGCAAAATAGGACCTGGGTTGTGAAGCAGTCAGTGGTTCATATCTGACTGCATCTGAATTAGTGAAACAGAACTTATCAGCAAGAGAAATCAAGACCCTGCTCCACCTCCCTGTGGTATCTCTGGTAACAAATTAACCAGTCTGGCTAAGTAATAGGGATTAAAGAGGGAAGGCAAGCCAATACCCATAATGCCATACTGAAGATGAATGTGTTTGGTGCAGATACCACATCTGCTGTAAGTTACACAAAACAATGCATATAAATCCTTTTAAGGGCAGACAATAAAGATGAGTTGTCATTGGGCAAGCGCAGCAGAAGAGAAACCAAAAATATATAAACTAGATTAATTACTGGAGTCTGTAGAAATGTGGTTTTACAGAAGAATGTTGAGAATACCATGGACAGCTAAGAAGAGTAATGAAGAGGTTCTGAGAGAGGTCAAAGCAAAAAGAGAGCTAATTTCCAATGTTAGGAAGAGAGACAATCATCATTTTTTGGCCATGTAATGAGAAGAGAACACCTTGAGTATATTGTGACAACTGGAAAAATTGAGGGACGAAGAGATAGAGGGAAGCAAAGAGAAAAAATAACAGATAGCTTAAGAGAATGGCTTGGCAGAAGGTCAACAACAGAAATGATAAATAGCTGCTGAGATAGAAAGTTGTGGAGAAACATGATCATCTACGCCACTAGGCCCGGTACTTGATGATGTGATTAATTACACTCTTTCACAGGCTCACAAGTTTGTGTGGAAGGCATGGAGGAGTTACCACATTGCTATCCCAAGAAAGGTCTTTTATATATTATGGTTTCTTAATGTTAGTGGAAATACATAATCAAAATCAGTAGGTGGACTTCTTATATCCATCCATTGCCATCAGATGTCACAGGGGAATCACATTGGGACTAGCTTAAGTATTTATTCTGGGCTTGCTTCACAATCTCATTGAGGAAGGTGATGCCTGCTGTCTTTGCCAATGTCGTCAGAATTATTTTCAGTATCTTGAGGTTAGCCTCTTTCTCTATTTTTCCTGCTGTTTAATATTTGATAGCTTTCTTGCATGATTCTCTTGTTATTTCTTATAATCTCCTGGCCACCATATAAGGCAAACATATGACCACCATATCTTCATGGTTATAATTATAGATGAAACAGTTGGTTGCATCGCTATTTGTGTCTTTGGATTAACTAATCAGATAAAGGTGATGACCAAAATTTAATTTATCATATTTTGATGTTTTTTTTCTTGTTAAATTGTACTGTTTGCATGTATATTTATTATCAAAATGACTTAGATTTTTTTTTAACCTTTAATAAATTTAATCCAAGTAAGTTCAAAGAATTATTTGTTTTGGATGTTGTTTCAAAGTTTTTCTTTATAAACTAATAGTTCTTAGTTTATGTAACTAAGGACATCATGTTTTTGATGTTTTATTGAATTGATATATTATAGGTGGGAGCCTGACCCTGACTAAGTAGTCAGCTTAATCACATTATGCATGTTGATTTCTTGTCTCAGGTCACTATACAGAAGCAACTAATGCATGGGGTGCAGCTGAGGGTGTTGTGGATTCAGAAAGTGGTGGTGTCAATTTTTATAATATCCTAGACTGGGACAATTCTGAAGCCAGGAAAAAGAAAGCAGCTTTACATACAAGAAGTTATATAGGTAGTAACATTATGTAATTGTTACTTTTGCAGCTGGTATTTTGCTTTTTAGTTACCCTATATCGATGTTATATTTCTGAGTTTGCTCAGCATTTCCTGTATTCATATTTTTCAAAGAACCCCTATTGGTATATTCTTTTCATAGCATTTGTTGATAGCTGTCGGAGTCTTGGTCATTTGTTTTTATCATTTCATGAGGTCAAACTATTGAATTTACTTAATACTTACTTTCTACCATGGATCTGTCTTATATATAACTAGGCAGTAATATAAACAAACAAGGAGGAACAGAGAATGATACCAAGAAAAGGACACAAAAGGCAAGAGGAGCCTTCATTGCACTAAGAAACATATAGAAATCCAAAGAAAGTAGGTTAAATACAAAAATACAAAATTTAAACTCCAATGTTAAATTAGTCCTATTGTATGGCTGTGAATTATGGAGAACAAAAAACTGACAATCATGAAGTTAGAGATTTTCATTAATGGCTGCTTGTGCAGAATAAAAGGATGGAAATGGCAAGACAAAGCCACTAACTTAGAACTATGGGAAGGTACAAGTCAAATTTCAGTGGACAAAGAGATACAACAAACATGATGGCATTGGATAGGACACAAACTGTGGAAGCCAACTGAGAGAATTATACAACAAGCCCTTTTTTGGAATCCCCAGGGGAGGAGACAGAGCGGAAGACCAAAATATTCTTGGAGAAGTTATGTGGAAACAGATAAAGAGGATAGGTAAGACATGGAATGATGCTAAAAGAATGACAAAAAGCAGGAAGGCTTTTAAAGTGCTTGTTGAAGACCTATGCTCCACAAAGAGCTAAAAAGAAGAAGAATGAGAAGAATGGATTTTCCTTGTTAGTACACACTGTTACATGTTCTGCTGTCCATCACTTGATGTTGTTAGTCCACTTTAGTTTTTCTTTGCTCTATCTTGTACTTCCTCCCTGATGACTCAGTAGTGGCATGATATGAGCCACAATATTTTACATATACCCCATTAGACATAATGGGGAACCTTACATATTTACTTTAATATCATATTGGATTGATGTGCTTGCAAGTAACACTTCTTTTCTTATAAGTCTGTAAGAAATGGACATTCACAGCAAAACTCCAAATGAGAATAATGCTCAAAGTGAATTGTTACAGATACATTTTTGGTACCTCTTATAGAGACCACATCTCAGTTGTTTGTTGGTGTATTGAGGAGAAATGAAAAAATATATATATATTTTTTAAAAATTTTAAAAATGGTGTGGTTATGTCAAGCTTTAACCATACTAATTTTTTTTTCTTTTTTTTTCTTTATATGTATATTTTTTCATTTCTCCTCACTATTAGCTTCACATTTTGATGCATTTATGTGCATTTCTTTGCCTTGACCGTACTTGTTTGTGTACCTTAGCTTTATATCTCTAGTAAAGTTCTGATGTACAGAATTTTGTGCCAATATAACTTTTTCCTATTTTTCACACTGGTAGCCGTGTGCTCAGGTGTCCCCCACCATACAGACAGATATTCTCTGACTTCAGAGGTACTTTTATTTTTAATCAAGAGTTTGGATATTTTTGGGTAGATTTTTTCTGATTTATTTTATCCGGGCAGTGGCCGTTTTTGGCCTACTCTTATTGATTTATGTTTATGATGATTATATGATTTATTATTGATTAATATTGACCTGCCAGTAGTTCCTTAATGTGTGCAGAATGTACACAGGAACTCTGTTTTTTGCCATGATCCAAGAGGGCTAGATATCAGATCTCACTACCCAGAGACCAGAGGAAGGGTAAAACCACAAAGACACCACAGAATTGAAGTACACAATTCCAAGTGCCTCTGGTGGGATTTGAACATGGGACCTTCTTGTTGTCCAGAGACTGACATCTTAACTCTAGCTCACCCATCTCCCTGACCATTTGCTCTTTTGTTCACCTCTGCTGCTATTATGTTTCCTAGTGCTTCTAATATTCTGTCGATCCATCTTTTTCATGGTCGACCATAGGTTCTGGTATTCTCGCAATGTTTAATGAGGGCTCATTGTATTGTGTTTTGATCTTCTGCCGTGTCACGTGGCCAAACCATTTTATCTGTTGTTTCATTATATATTCTATGGTGGGGGTTATTCCTAGCTTTTTTCTCAGTTTTTCATTTCTGATCTTATCTCTCAGACTGTTTCCTGTCATTTGTCTGACACATTTCATCTCAGTAGATCAATGTGTTTGGTAAAAAATATTCTTCAGTGCATTATCATCAGCTTCTCTGAGTGCTGTCTCTGCATCCAAGGTTGGCTGCTATGGAGCATCATCCCACTCTGTCTCATGCTTTGATGGTGCAGGTTGTCATAGACTGACTTGTTTATCTTTTGATGTTACTCGTTCATGTTAGTCTTGGTCTGTCTCTGCCTCTTTTACCTTGTATTTTCCCTTGCAAGATTATTTTCAGTTGACTGCTGTGTCTTTTAACTTGCTCTGAAATTCTTATTTGTCTTGTTTGAATTGTGTTTAGTAGTTCTCTTTCCATTTTAAATTGTTTTAAGATTTCATCATTTGTTTTATTTTCTTCCCGTCCAGTTCTTCATGTTCTTAGACCTTATCATATCAACCAACACAGAAGTGAGTTGTCAGTCACTGGACACTGCAAGACTTGCTGAAAAGGGAATTTGAGCACCTGCAGACATGTTCAGAGTGCAATGATGATGACCCACAAATAACTAAATAACTCTTCATATTCTTCTATGAATCCACATTTCAAAAACTTCAGTTTTCTGTTTTTCTAATGTCCATGTTTCTGCACCATACAGGAATGTTGACAAGACTTAACATTTTGCTATTCTTAATTTTAGCCCTGGTGTTATTTGTTTTAATGTTAGAATATTTTTTATGGCATTAAAATTGCTTTTTACCATTCCTATTCTTTTGATTATTTCAGTTTTACACTTTCCACTACTGGTTATAGTATGTCCAAGGTAGGTGTAGCTCTGAATTGTCTCCAGGTTTATTCCTTCAGCTTTGATATCCACTTGTACATTATATACAAGTACATTATCAATGGTCAAATAAATGAGATCGACAGAAATAAAGATGGGAATACTGCTAAAACGAATGAATTGGTCTCACATTTGTAAATGCACAAAGAACAACAGGCAGAACAGAATTGAGGAGCGTCACAGTTGACACCAAATTTGTTCAATGACCTTGATAATTGTGGGATAGGTAAGGTAAGACAATTGACCTCAAAGAGAACTCCTATCATCATCATCATCACTTATCCAGAGCAATAATTAACATTATACAGGTCTTGCAGTTTACTTAGCCACAAGTCTCTGTTCTGTTTAAGCTTCTGAGTCTCAGTAATGTAGTCAATACCTGCTGACCTTGTCTCTTTTATCAGTTCTCTGTTTTTTTTGTTTTTTTTTTAATGTCAGTTTCATTTTCTTTTCCCTTTTTTTACCCATTTGAAGGCTGGCCTTGTAATTCTCTGGGAGCCACGATAGCTCAGTGGTTAGTGAACTGGACTACAAAGGACAAGAGGTAGGGTTCAATCCCAACCCATGGCTTTCAGGTTCACCCAGCCTTAAATGGGTACCGGATTTTTTCTGGGAAAGTAAAGCGGCACGGGCATAATACCGACTGCATTACCCCAAAAATCATGTGCTGAAGGTCTGTAAAATTTATGGTCACTAACACCATATTCCCTATACGCCACTTGGCGTGACGGGAGCTCTTTACTTTTACTTGTAATTCTCTGGTTTATTTCTTCTCATTACATGGCCAACATATACCCATGCTTTCTTTGTTGTAAATAACAGGATGCATGGAAAAATATCTTTTTGATAATATTAAACTTGACTTATATTTTAATTGTATACCTTCACAGAAAAACTGTATGACCGCCATGTCAGGGCTATGGCCAATGATGATCTAGATATCCTCATGAATGGACCAATTAAAAAGAAGCTGAAAATTATTCCCAGTAATGTCACCTGGGGAGGTACAGTGTCTGAATATTTTTCTTGTTTTATACTTTTGCATCATTATCCATCTCTTTTGTTTGGCTTTATTAGAAGCTTGGGGTTGCTGTTGTAATCACTTGCTTGGAAAGTTCAATCAGATTTTTTTCATCTAATTTTTTTTTTACATCTGTCTTTAACATTTAAATTGAAATTTGTATCAGCACATTATGTGAATTTGATAAAAAAAAATGTTTCCCATATTTTAAGAAAGTTTGTTAGTTTTGTTAAAATTGTGATTTGTGCTGTTCTTTGTTAAAATTAATTCATTAATTAAGAATTTTTATTGTTTTATATATATATATATATATATATCAATCATCATCATTGAATGCCGTCTCTGCATCGAAGGTTGAAGACATTCTCATGTATTGTCACTCTTGATAGGAAATGTAAAGAACAGAACTCAGTCGTGGTCAATGCGGAGGTCAACAGTCTCATCTGTGATAACACCGATGAGAAAGATGCAGTCATCTATACAGACGGATCTGTAAGATGACACCAAAGGAGTGCATGGGCATTTACAACATGCTTGGCAAGCAGAATAGTCAAGGAAGTCAGCAGTACATACATTATGACCATGAGTAGCATGATGATATGCATGATAGCAGTGATCAGGGCATTCATCTGGTTAGAGGCATAAGAATACACCCACGCCTGCATACTGAGTAATTCAATGAGTGTGATAAAAAAAATGGAGCTGCGCTCTGTACGCATGCAATGGTTAGAGTCATTGCAGAAGTCACAAATATGTAAGGTCACCTTTATCTACATCCCAGGACATGTGGGAATATAGGGAAATGAAAGAGTGGAAAGGTTGGCTAGCTGTGCTCTCGTTGAGAACAGTCAACTAATGGATTAGGCGGATATCATCAATGCCCTCCGAGATGTGGGAAGGGCACAGGACTTCAACAACCATGAGTCCACATCACTCCTTCAGATGATAGAGATGGGAGTTAAGATGGGCACAGCCAGAAATGAGAAACTTAGTGGGCGTGTACGAAGACTTATTAACCAACACAGAACTGGAGTCATTCGCTGGACACTATGGGACTTGCTGAGGAGGGGATCTGAGCACCTATAGACGTGTTCAGAGTTCAATGATGATAACTCACAAATAACTAAATAACTAAATATATATATATATATATGTTGGAAACCTTAAGTTGCCTTCTTTAAGATCACATTTGCGTATGTTTAATAAGAAAATGAGAAAAAAGTAAATTATTTTTGAAAATGTTTTAGATGTTAGTAAAAGGTGTATTTTTAAAGAAAATAAGTAGTTAAATTCATAATTTAACAAAACCATTTTTTAAAAATGTTCTAGATTATTATATTATTTCTTCTAGGTCAGTCACAGGAAGTGTTTGAGAAACAGTCGGGGGATTTCATGAAAAATGTGACTTCAACAGGTAGTAATGATGTTTTTAAGTTATTTGATAAATTTAGAGAGCAGAGTTAATGGTATAACGATATGTATAACATAATAATAGTAGAATATGAGAACAAATGCTGTACATGGTTTTCTTTGGAATGATAAGTGGTGAGGTTCCCACCTCTTCATGGTGCCCAGCACATTCTTTGTTTGTATTCCGAATATGCCTCTTGTGTACCACACATGTTTCTGCTTCATTCTCTGAGCCATTGATCTTCTCTGATTCCTTTGTCTCATTCACCATCACAGACTTTATGTATCAGGGATGAACATTCCCGAATTTCTCCCGCTTTACTCATGTGATTTAGCCAATCAGACAAGACTGTTTCATGGGGTGTGACCATCACCGTACAAAAACTGTATCCAAAAGGGATTACATAAGCTGTATTGTCAACATGTGCTATACTGGTTGGCATAGGCAATCATGTCCTCCCACATCTTCTATCCACTGTGCATCATATCAGTTCTGTTGTTGACTGTTTACCATGCCATGACACCAAACTATCTAGTATTTTCTCTCTTTATCATCGGCGATCTCTCTTTCCCTGTATTTTGACAGTTGTAACCAGGTATTCCAACTCTCCTCTTCTTTTGATGTGCCTGAAATATGTTGATTGTTTCTTTCTGATGTTTTTTAGGAGCTCCCTATTTTGTCCAAATTGTCCAAAAACAATATGCTGTATAGTGAAAGGGTAACCAAATAGGCTACTGACTGCATTCCAAATAATTATACGCAATTATAAAATGTAAAATATAAAAGCAGATAAAAAAGCTTCTTCTACATTATATATTTATATTCATAATTAATTATGAATGTAGCTTATTATCCAAGTTAATTTTGTTTGTTTTTCTTTTGTTTGTCATCACTAATCATCATCAAGTACTGGGCCTACTGGCGTAGGTGATCATGTCTCTCCACAACTTTTGATCTCGACTGTTATTTATCATTTGTGTTGTTGACTTTCTGCCAAGCCATTCTCTTAAGCAGTCTGGTATCTTTTCTCTTTGCTTCCCTCTATTTCTTCGTCCCTCAATTTTCCCAGTTGTCACAATATATTCCAGCTGTTCCCTTCTCATTACATGGCCAAAAAATGATGATTGTTTCTTCCTAATAGTGGAAATTAGCCCTCTCTTTGCTTTGGCCTATTTCAGAACGTTTGTATTACTTTTAATAGCTGTCCATGGTATTCTCAACATACTTCTGTAAAACCACATTCCACAGGCTGCAGTGATTTTCTTGTCTGTTGTCCTATTGTCCATGATTCACATCCATGTATTAAGACTGGCTCTATATATAACATTCAACAACTCTTTTTCTTGTTTGTCATCACTACAGAAGGTTTTATTAGGCTACAACATTCATTTGGTTTTCTGTCATCTATAATCAACATAAAGGTCATAGTTTATTTTTATATCAACCCCCTGTTCATCAGCCTACAATATTATTCCTATCCCCCTGTTCATCAGCCTACAATATTATTCCTATCCCCCTGTTCATCAGCCTACATTATTATTCCTATCCCCCTGTTCATCAGCCTACAATATTATTCCTATCCCCCTTATCATCAGCCTACAATATTATTCCTATCCCCCTTATCATGAGCCTACAATATTATTCCTATCCCCCTGTTCATCAACCTACAATACTATTCCTATCCCCCTGTTCATCAGCCTACATTATTATTCATATCCCCCTGTTCATCAGCCTACATTATTATTCCTATCCCCCTGTTCATCAGCCTACAATATTATTCCTATCCCCCTGTTCATCAGCCTACAATATTATTCCTATCCCCCTTATCATCAGCCTACAATATTATTCCTATCCCCCTTATCATCAGCCTACAATATTATTCCTATCCCCCTTATCATCAGCCTACAATATTATTCCTATCCCCCTTATCATCAGCCTACAATATTATTCCTATCCCCCTTATCATCAGCCTACAATATTATTCCTATCCCCCTTATCATCAGCCTACATTATTATTCCTATCCCCCTTATCATCAGCCTACATTATTATTCCTATCCCCTGAACAGGATTGAACTTGACCTCCAGTCTCCAATAGACAGTTAACTTCCTAATGATCTACCATGGTTTCTCACCAGAAGAAAGAATAAATTTAACCTCTAATCAACTGTTTAGGAAAATTTTGAATCACCGATGGCTAGAGAAAGAAATTTTAATAAAATGTTTGTGAAGTATCTTTATAAAAAAAAGTAAAGAGCCCTGTCATGCCTAGTGGCGTATAGGGAATATGGTGTTAATGACCATAAATTTTACAGACCTTCAGCACATGTTTTTTGAGGTAATGTGGTCGGTATTACGCCCGTGCCGCTTTACTTTCCCAGAAAAAAATTCACTACCCATTTAAGGCTGGGTGAACCTGGAATCCATCAGTTGGGATCGGACCCTACCTCTTGTCCTTTGTTGTCCAGTTCACTAACCTCTGAGCTCTCACGGCTCTCCAAAGTATCTTTTATGTCAGGCTGAAAGGTGTAAATGTTGCAGCCAACTCAACAAAATCTATGCTATAAAGGGGATCACATGAAGGGTAATTAATGAGAAGTACCCTAAAATTTTTAGCAAAATAGAGTCTTCATCAAGTACAATGTCTGCTTGTGTAGGTGAGCATGTCTCTCTAAAACTTTTTATCTCGACAGTTATGTATAATTTTTGTTGTTGACCTTCTGCCAAGCCATTCTCTTAAGCTGTCTAGTATCTTTTCTTTTTGCTTACCTCTATCTCTTCATCCCTTAATTTTCCCAGTTGTCACAATATATTCCAGCTGTTCCCCTCTCATTACATGGCCAAAAAATGATGATTGTTTCTTCCTAATGCTGGATATTTGCTCTCTTTTTGCTTTATTGCCTGTTTCTCTATTGTCCATGATTCACATCCATATGTTAAGACTGGCGCTACATAACATTAACATAAGAACTCTTTTTCTTGTTTCTATTATCAAAAATAGATTGCACAGTATCTTCCTCATTTTTTTGAAAGCTGCTTTTGCCTAAGCTATTCTGCATCTCACCTCTGTTGTACATCTACCATCTGAGGTTAACATTGTTCCCAGATATTAAGTTCATTTACCTGTTTTAATATTATATGGAGTAACCCTTTCTTTTCTGTGGAAAAAAAAAAAAGTAAAGTACCCCAGTCATGCCAAGTGGTGTATAGGGAATATGGTGCTAGTGACTATAATTTTTACAGACCTTCAGCACATGATTTTTGGGGTAATGTGGTCGGTATTATCTAATCGTCTCCCTCAATGAGATAGAGCTGCTTGCACAGAACAGAAGAGACAAATGGCGAGATTTGATAAAATATCTTTAAAAGAATTGAAAACTGCTAGAACAAAAATTCAGATGAAGGAGTATCTTGGTCTATGCCCTATGGGCTGGCTACGGCTCGAAAGGCCAATAGATAGATAGATAGTGGTCGGTATTATGCCTGTGCCGCTTTACTTTCCCAGAAAAAAATCCGGTACCCATTAAAGGCTGTGTGAACCAGAAGCCGTTGGTTGGGATCGAACCCTACCTCTTGTCCTTTGTAGTCCAGTTCACTAACCACTGAGCTATCTCGGCTCCCGAAGCTTAAATATATTTGTCATGATTTACAAAGGAATTGCCAGATTTTTTTTTTACTGAGAATGTACATCTATGTATTGTCCTTTCAATCTGAAGACATTACATAAGGAAGAAATTGATGATCTGAGAAGTCTGATGATCTTTGTTATCAAGTGTCTGACCATGCACAGGATTTGCTTCTGCTTTGTACCTCACCACACATCCTTGTTCTGGATGAGTTGCTCAAACTTGGTGAGGGAGTGATACCCATTTTTGTTGCCTCCCAACTCAGTGTTTTTTTCTAGTGTTTCTCTAGGTCAACCTCTTTTTCTATTACCCTCTAGTTTTCCATTTGAAGGCTTATTTTGAGATTCTCTTCTTGACTCTTCTCATGACATGGCCACCATAAAACCACCCTTTTCTCTTGATTATAGTTGAGATATTTCGATGCTTTGTCATTTCTCCTATTTCTACACTAGTCTTAAATTCATATTATATATTAATGTTTTCCTGAGGTATATATTTTCAAATGCATCCAATACATAAATTAAATACATACATAAATTAAATAAAGGAAATCGTCTATTATTTTAACTTTTGATTCTGTCAGTCTATTGGGAAGTATGAGACAAAACCAAATACATTTGGTTTAATCAAAATCAGTTTATTAATAAATATTTGACTCTCTTTGTTTCAAACTTCAGTGAATAATCTGATACAGAATACATCACTGAAAGTGATTGTTTACAGTGGGCAGTTGGATCTTATCTGCGATGTTCTTGGTAAGTCAAGTCAGTCATGCGTCAGCTGGGCCGCGTCAGCTGGGCCTAATCTTTTTATCATAGATCATAAAACTTCATATGTGTTTTTGTTTTTTTGTGTAATCCCTAATGGAGTTTTGATGTAGAAACATATAATGTGCTTTTATTGTCTATAATGAAAACTCCTTCACACTTTAAAACGTACAAATATTTTAAAAATATTTACTGCTGGTAAATAGAGTGAGATTAGTGGTTACAAGCTGGTCTCTTAATGCAGAGGTTCATGTCCTATTTCTAATGTTAATTTTTCAGTTGACTCACCTGTAAAAATAAGAGCTTGATTACCAAATTAGGGGAAAAAAAAAAACAAGCATGTTATTGTGACGCAACACATATACATATAGAAGTTCATGATAATTAGCTGATTGCTTGTATCAAGATCATTGAAATGGACAAGCTTGGACCACACTTGTCTATGTTGGTTTCAGTAAAAAATTAACTTAGACTGATACATTTTTGAAAATAGAATGTCATTTTAAAATTTGATGTATCACACATATTGCAGGTTTTTTTCATTTAATACACTATCAGTAAACATTTCAGTGTAGATGTAGAAAAATGAGAGAAAATAGAAACTAAAGCAAGAATGGGTACAGCCCCATTCATTATTACCTGCAAATGTTTAAGTGTTATTACTTAAAACCAAAACTCTCTATGTCCATTGATTCTCTGCTATTATGTTACCAGACTCGTCATACTTTACACAGGACTCTCAATGTATCTTGCCTCAAGTTCCAGTTCTGAATAAACCTCTCAATACCAACAAGGGAGTTGATTTCCACTGTTGTCAGCTCTCTTATTAGTGTTCTTAAAATTTTTTTTTTTTTCAAAATCAACCACTTTTTCAATTGTATGCTGTTTCCCATTTGACGGCTTGCTTTGCAATTATCCTATTATCTCTTCTACGCATATGGCTGATAAATATCCACTTTTTTTTTCTGAATTATAGATGAGATTGTAAGTTGTATGACCTTTTCTCTTATTTCTACACTATTTTTAATAGATGTGTTGGATTGAAAGGTACAGATATTGCAACTTGTCGTAATCTAGTGACACAATGTATCCACACTCACTTATTGTCCTTAGTAGTTGTCAGGTAATGCAAAGAGGAAGAAGAAGGTATAGCCCCTTGAAAGTGATGATAAGACATTAGAATTTTCAACAGACTTCACAGAGGCAGACAACACAGCTCATCATCATCAAGTACCATGCCTGCTGGTGGTACTGTTGTTGACCTTCTGCCAAGTCATTCTCTTAAGCTGTCTGGTATCTTTTCTCTTTGCTTCCCTCTATCTCTTTGTCCCTCAATTTTCACAGTTATAACAATATATTCCAGCTGTTTTCTTCTCATTGCATGGCCAAAAAAAGATGATTATCCTATTGTCCATGATTCACATCCATATGTTAAAACTGGCACTACATAACATTTAAGAACTATTTTTCTTGTTTCTATTGTTAAAAATGGATTGTACAGTATCCTCATTTTTTGGAAAGCTGCCTTTGCCTGAGCCATTCTGCATCTCACCTCTGTTGTACATCTATCATCTGCATTTAACATTGTTCCTAGATATTTAAATTAATTTACCTGTTTTAATATTGTTCCACTTGTCTTTAATGTGCATTGGGGTGGTCTTTTTCTTTGTTTTTGCCATTACTTTTTTTTTTTTTTTTTTTTTTTTTTTTTTTTTTTTTTTGCTATTAAAGCAGAGTCCTTTATTTTTGCTCTCCTACACTATAATGTCTAATATTTCTTGTAACTCATTTTCACTCTTAGTTATTAAAACTGTATCGTCTGAATACCTTAGATTATTTATATTATGACCTCCAATTGTTATTCCAGGTATGCCTCTTATGGATCTTAAAATAATCTCACTATACATATTAATAAATCTGGTGACAGCAAATAACACAGCTAGACATTGAAAAACATTCAGAAAGGAAATTGAAAGAGCAACATCTGTCTCTGAATGGTCTGCTAGATGACACTGTTTGTGTATGCTGATGCTTCATTTTACATTCAGAATGGCATCTGAAAGAGCAACATCCTTCTCTGAAGGCCTGCTAGATGACATTGTATGTGTATGCTGATGCTTCATCTACTTAGTGTTTACCTGTTAAGTGGGTATGGATATGTTGTTAAATTATTGCAAGCTGCAATACTTCCACCCTTCAGTCCAACACATCCATCTTCTGTGTCGCAGTAGTTCCATCTCTCATATACCAGATTTTATGGGGGTGTTTTCTCCACCCCACTCCAGTGTTGAGGATTATTGCTCTAACTTGTTTTGTGGCTTCTTCAATAGTCAACTTTTGTTGTGGCAAAGTATCTTTAATGTCATCATACCATTAGTCCTCCTCTTGGTCTACATCTTCTTATTAGCTTGGTGTATGCCCTGCATACATAGTTAAAGCAGCAATGTCTTTCAGAAGCCTTGAAAAGTTGTGGAAATCAAAACTCATCAGCACAAACACAAAACTTAGGCTATTCAAATCAAATGTACTATCAACCCTCATGTATGCGCGTGAAAGCTGGAAAACAACAAGAGATATAGAAACAAAGTTGAACGCATTCTAAAATAAATATCTAAGGAAAATACTTGGTATAGCGTGGAACGAATTCAAAACAAACGAGGAAATTAGAGAAATCGCCAATCAACCACTAATATCTTCAGTAATAAAGAAAAGACGAAGGCCATATGTTGGACATGTGATGAGAAGAGATTAAAAACCAAATAGCAAAGCAAGCCCTCATGTGGGAGACAACAGGTAAGAGGAAAAGAGACCGACCCAGAGAAACACTGAGAAGAACATTGATGAGAGAGGCAAGAGCAGCAGGAATTGGCTCCCTCAATGAGATAGAACTGCTTGCACAGAACAGAGACAAATGGCGAGTGAGATTTGATCAAATATTTTAAAAAGAATTGAAAACTGCTAGAATAAAAATGTAGATAAGAGAAGGAGTATCTTGATCTACGCCCTATGGGCTGGCTACGGCTTGAAAGGTCAATAGATAGATCTATCTATTGCCAACATCTGACTTTGCAGCCCTTGTGTCAATCCCAAAGTTTCATATTAAACAGGAGGGATGTTGCCTAGATTCAAGAGTGCTACGAGGAGATCGAAGGTAGACTTGTGAACTAGTTTATCATTTCACAAATTCACATTGCGGGTCATGCTGGGCAGGAGATCTCAGCACTTATAGACTGTTGTTTGATGTACATTGAGGAAAATCCAACTACTAACTAACTGACTATGCACACATAGTTGGCTATCATTTCTATTTTAAATGGTTGCAGCGGATTACAAGGCACAATACAGTGCAGTTTAACTTGCTACATAAACAAAGATGTTTTCTTAACTTTGTATCCAAGACATAAACAAAGAAGATTTCTTCTTAACTTTGTATCCAAGATATAAACAATGAAGATTTCTTCTTAACTTTGTATCCAAGACATAAACAATGAAGATTTCTTCTTAACTTTGTATCCAAGACATAAACAAATAATATTGCTTCTTAATTTTGTATCCTAGACATAAACAAATAATATTGCTCCTTAACTTTGTATCCTAGACATAAACAATGACGATTTCTTCTTAACTTTGTATCCAAGACATAAACAAATAATATTGCTTCTTAATTTTGTATCCTAGACACAAACAAATAATATTGCTTCTTAATTTTGTATCCTAGACATAAACAAATAATATTGCTTCTTAATTTTGTATCCTAGACATAAACAAATAATATTGCTTCTTAACTTTGTATCCTAGACATAAACAATGAAGATTTCTTCTTAACTTTGTATCCAAGACATAAACAAATAATATTGCTTCTTAATTTTGTATCCAAGTTATTGTAGGAGGCCACGGCACCTAACAGCAACAAAGCTAAAGCTGCCAACAAATCATAGCAGATGGTTTACAGCTTGCAAATTTTTATAATTTTTTTTACACTTTAAGATCTTTACATAAATCATTATTGCAATTTTATTTCTTTTTTTTTTTAATAGGAACAGAAGTATGGTTCAGTAGACTGGACATAGCAACAAAATTTAACCAGGCAAGAAGAAGGTTTTACTCTTGTGATGGACATCCTAATATGTGCTTCTACTTGAAAGAAGTGGACAATGTTCAATTTTATTGGATCTTGGACTCAGGCCACATGGTAACTTCTTCAATAAAGTAGTGATCATGTCATATTAATTTTTCTATGTATTTGTTTTTTAAAAGATGATAGACATATGTTGGACATGTGATGAGAAGATAACTGAATAATAAAGCAAGCCCTCATGTGGGAAACAACAGGTAGAAGGAAAAAAGGCAGACTCTGAGAGTCACTGAGAAAAGGCAGCAGGAATTGGCTTCCTCAATTAGATCGAGATGCTTGCACAGAAAAGAGACGAATGGTGAGAGTTGGTAAAAGATCTTTGCAAGGACTGAAACTGCTAGAAAGAAAAATTTAGAAAAGTGAAAGAGTATCTGGGTCTATGACCTGTTGGCCGGCCACGACTCAAGAGATCAAAAGATAGATAGATTTGTTCTTTTACTTGTTTATGTCTTTTGATTATGAGTTTTCTTAAAGTACCTATCTCGCTTTATCAGTAATATGGTGTTGAGTCCATATTTTTCATGGTCTTAGGTACATTTACAGGTGGTATGGTTAGTATCATACAAGGTCATTTTGGTGTCCCAGAGAAACTTTCTGGAACAAATTTTTAAGAATTAAGTGAGGGAAGAAGGAAGGGAGAGTAAGTGAATGAGTGTGTACTTGTGCATGTGTTGCTAAATGGGTGTGTGTATACATGCGTATGTGTGTACACACAAATGTACATGAACACACACACACACACTACCTGTGCTTATTCTATAATTTTGTCTTATATCTTTTGCTATATGTTTTTTTTTACATATGTAAAAAAATTACAGAAATAGCTCTTGAAAACTATCTCAACTTGTACATAATATGGTTCTCCAGGAGACACAAACGCCTACAGCCAAATGAATAGGAATCAAAGAGGAAAGACAACCTGACACCCAAAAATGCCATGCCAGAACAGATGTTTCAAGTTGAAAAACATAGATGTTGTGACTTGCTATAAAACAGTAACACGACACATCTATACCCACTTAACATCCTTTATTAGAAATGGCAATGAAAAGGAGTAGTAATGAGGTTAATACAGAATAATTAAAATATTACAGAGATGAAATTATGCTTCGTTCACAATGGACAAGTGAAAATACACCGCCGTCTTGGACGCACCAAAAAAAGTGTGTGCATATGCAATGGGTAGAGTCATTGCAGAAGTCACAAATACGTAAGGTCACATTTGTCTATGCTACAAGACATGCAGGAGTATGGGAAAATGAAAGAGCAGACAGGTTGGCTAGCTGCACTATTGTTGAGGAATGTCAACCAATAGATCGGGCGGACATCATCAAAGCCCTCTGGGAAGTGGGAAGGACACAGGACTTTGACAACCATGAGTCCACGTCACTCCTTCAGATGAAAGAGATGTGAAGTTAAGATGGGCACAGCCAGAAATAAGAAACTTAGTGGGCATGTAAGAAGATCAACACAGAACTTGAGTCGCCAGTTGCTGGACACTGTGAGATTTGCTGAGGAGGGGATCTGAGCACCTATGGACATGTTTGGAGTACAATGATGGTGAGTTATTGAAGTGAGTAAAAAGTAAAGTACTCCTGTCACACCAAGTGGCGTATAGAGAATATGGTGTTAGTGACCATAAATTTTACAGACCTTCGGCACATGATTTTTGGGGTAATGTGGTCGGTATTATGCCCATGCCACTTTACTTTCCCAGAAATAAAATCCGGTACCCATTAAAGGCTGGGTGAACCTGGAAGCCGTCGGTTGGGATCGAACCCTACCTCTTGTCCTTTGTAGTCCAGTTCACTAACCACTGAGCTATCATGGCTCCCTGATGAGTTATTGAGTTATTTGCGGGTCATCATCATTGCACTCCGAACATGTCCATAAAACACAGGCTGCGATCAAATGATGATGATCCGCAAATAATTCAATAACTCAATTAAAACATTAAACATTAATACAAGAAGTTGTATCTTAATCAACAGATGACTTCATGATATCTTTTATCTTAAAAATTGTATCTGAATTTTTTTATGTAGGTGCCAACAGACAATGGACCAGGTGCACTAAAAATGGTGAACATGATCATAGGAGAATGAATTTGACTTTCTGATGCCTCCAAATGGATTTATCTTACTTTGAACTTAATTTTCATATCACAAACTTCAAATGATAGACTAATTATACAATATGTTTAAATCCTGTATTCAGCATAAGCTGTGTAAAATTATGCAGTAATAACAAATATACTCGTATGTTTACAACCACTAATTGGTTTTAATATAAAGCTCATAATGTGGTTTTACATTACTGTATTTTATATAATTAATGTGCATTAGTTAATTTAATTGAGTATAATGATTGAGAATGTCATGACATAGTGGTAATGTGCTGTTGGTAATAAAGGGAATATAACTTCAATCCCAGATAACCTACTCTCCAGTCGACCCAGGTAAAAAAAAATGAGTAACTGGAGTTAGAGAAAGAAAAAAACAGCAAGGAAAAATAATGGGATCCTCACCTCTAAATGTCATGGCTAGTTTGGTAAAATTAATACTTCACTCTCCTACAACATTATATGTTATGGAAAGCCTTTTACCGTTGCTATGATTTAGTTTGTATTTTCAGGTGCAGCAGAAGTTTGTTTCCTATAAAATTTTGTCTTTTTCTTTAAATACTTTGTTGTGATAATTTTAAATGCCGGATTAGCTATGTGATGACACTTAGACCTCATGGCTAAAATAATGTGGACTCATCCAATTGCAGACATAATTAAGTTGACCCATCTATAAAAATTAGTACTTGGTTCACAGAGATAATTATGAAAAATAATAATAACAGAAGAAGCTTAATAATTGTTTGTCTTAGTCTTCTTACACCATCCTTTTTTTTTAAACAATCATCATCAAATGCTTTTCTGTTCAAAATTCTCCTCTATCTTCCATATTCTCTTTTATTATGTTTTCTGGTCCAGGAAACTTTCATATTTTCATCATGCACATGGCATCTTCCACTGTGCCTTACAATCAGAGAGAAAAATAAAGTGCTCTTTGGCTGATTGAGTTATTGAATTCTGTATTGCGCTTTACATATAGTAGTAGTATATATGGTATATAAAATTTGGCTAATACACCATTTGGGATGTCATCCTTTTGCTCTTGGGACTTCTGGTCAATATGGCAGATAGGCGACAGGAACTGTTGAGACTCTGTCTAAAAAGTGTTCCTTGTTGCAGTTTCCTCATATTCCAAGTCCTGCTTGCTGCAGTTTACTGACAGTTTAGTTCTCTGTGCACACCATGAACTGTGTTTTTCATCCGGATCATGTTTTGATGTTCTGGTTGCTTACGATGAATGATGATATCATATGACGAAGGACAGCTCGGTTGCATTAACTTTCAGTGTGGCCATGCCTTGTATCTTTTGGCATGTGCTGTGGCTGCTAATATGGGGACTGCAGCTGTCTTTCATTGTTTGGATCCTTCAATGAGATGAGATGTTAATTTGGATGATTCCACTGGCATGGGCGGTTGAGCAATTATTCATTTGCAGTGATGCCGGGGCCTTTGACTATAACTATAACTATAACCTTTTCCTTGATTTTATACTTTTCAAGCTCCATTCTTTGATTATAAAACAACATGAAAATCAACACCAACAAGACAGAAGTCATGAATATTGCAAAAGGAAAACCAAACATCAGCATAACAATAGACGGCAGACAGCTAAAACAAGTGGAGGAATTTAAATATCTAGTGCCAAACGGTGTATTGTGGCTCAAAGCCATAAGTTTTCAAAGCACATAAATGTTACTGAGTGCATGGCTTTCTTGATGTCCTGGACACTGCTGGAGAAGTTGGAGTTTGTCCATCCTGGTAGAGAGTGCAATACTAGTTAGTTTGGTTAAGCCAGTCCCTCAATTGCAGAGATTGAAGTGACCAGTTTAATGGTAATTATTTTCTTTCACCCAATCTCTTAACTCAGAGATTGTAGTGACCAGGTAGAGAGTATTATGCTAGTTATTTTCTCAGTAAGTCTCTTAACTCATAGATTGTAGTGACCAGGTTGAGAGTATTATGCTAGTTATTTTCTCTCACCCAATCTCTTAACGCAGAGATTATAGTGACCATGGAGAGAGTATTATGCTAATCATTTTCTCAGCCAGTCTCTTAACGCAGAGATTGTAGTGACCAGGTAGAGAATATAATGCTAGTTACTTTCTCTCAGGACACCTGGCAATCAGGAGATGTGAGACCTTAATCGTTCGTTCGTTCGTTCGCTTTCGTCAGCTTTGACCTCTGACGAAGTCCCACCCACTCAATTTTGTGGGACTGAATTTTGCGTGTAAAGTCTGTTTTACCCCATTACAGGATGCCCCTCGCCATGCAGGCAGATTTACTCCGACTTCAGAGGTACTAATTTTTAGGGAATTAGTAAAACCCAGGTGTCCTCGCCAGGGTACGAACCCCGGCTGTTGCCGTGGTAAGCCAACCGCCTATCGATTGCGCTAACTGGACACCCGTTGGCAATTGATAAGGCTGGTCTGTTCCAATTTTCCTCTATCTCTGAACAGTCAACTTTTTCATTTTTATTGATTTCATTATAAGAGAAAAACTATTGGAGAATAATTGCTGAAGAACTCTGGGCGTTAATGATCTTAAGTGTAATTTTGTGCTGTGTACGTTTGTTTTTGAAGTTTACATATTTTAAATAATTCAACAAGTTGATTAATGAAAACATGTTTCATTTGTTGCAACAGAGATGTAATTTATATTGCTTGATAATTTTCAGACAAGTATCAAACTTTCAACTATTTATTTTAACTAAATTGATTGACATATGTCAATCAGTTGTTGTTATTTATAAATATATATTATATCCAAAAACATGTTAAATAAATATAATTTCCTTTATTCTGTTTGGTTTTGTTTATGACTTTCAGGTTTGAAATTTGATTGTTGATTTTTAGAATAAAATAAACTGATTGGCATAATATTTTTGTATTGGCACTGTATTAGTTAAGGGAGCCACAATAGCTCAGTGGTTAGTGAACTGGACTACAAAGGACAAGGGGTAGGGTTCGATCCCAACCGACGGCTTCCGGGTTCACCCAGCCTTAAATACGTACCAGATTTTTTTCTGGGAAAGTAAAGCAGCACAGGCGTAATACCGACCACATTACCCTAAAAATCTTGTGCTGAAGGTCTGTAAAATATAGGGTCACTAACACCATATTTCCCTATACGCCACTTGACGTGACAGGGGTACTTTACTTTTTTTTTTGTACTGTATTGGTTAAGTATTTGAACTATTATTTGTTATGTTTATGCTGTATTGCCGCATGGTTCAGAACATGGACAGCTAAAAAGCACTTGGAAGATAAGATTGGGCTCTTGATATGAGGAAAGTAAAAAGAATTAGCACCTCTTAAGTTAAATATTTTTATCAACATCTTGCCCTAGACTCATAGAAGTAACACATCTCTCTGTTTATATTTGATAATAGGAAACTTACCAGAGAAGAACACCATATTCTTTTGCTTGCATGCATTTACCTAATGACTGAAGAATAGTTGCTCTCCTTAAAAGTTTTAGTTCACCAATCCTGATGCAAGCTATTCCATTTTGTCACCTGCCCTTAAAAGGATGTTAAATGAGCATAAATGTGTTGTGTTACTGTTTGCAGTAAGGCTGTGGTAAATGCATGTTTTGGCCCAACACTCCGTCTTCTCATGATCATCATCATCATGTGCCATACTGGTTGGTTGGTGTAGGCGATCATGTTCTTCCACAATCTTCTATCTATAGTGCATTGTATCAATTCTGTTGTTGACTGCTTTCCATGCCATGATACCAAGCTACCTAGTATCTTCTCTCTTTGTCATCCATGATATCTCTTTCCCTGTATTTTTCCAGTTGTAACCATGTATTCCAACTTTCCTCTTCTCATAATGTGCCCCGAAAAATGTTGATTGTTTTTTTTTCTGATGCTTTTTAGAGGCTCTCTTTTTTGTGTTGGCCTCTTTGAGAATTTTCTCATTGGTCTTTTTAGCTGTCCAGGAAACTTTCAACATTCTTTTGAGAAATCCCATCACTGTATCCTCTAATAGTCTTTTCATTTGTTTATCTACTGTCTATGATTCGCTTCCATAGGTCAGAATTGGTTCTTTATAGCACCGATGAACTCTCTTTCTCACTTCTGTTGACATAGGCTTGTTGCAAAAGACGTTTTTCATTTTCTTAAATGCTATTTTGGTCTGAGCTGGAAATTTCATCTTAAATAGCAGGTAAAATTCATCGGCAAAATTCATCGCAGGTAAATTTCATCATAAGAAAATTAATCTCAGTATTCTGTGTTATTGAGTTATTTGCGGGTCATCATCATTGCACTCCGAACATGTCCACAGGTGCTCAGATCCGCTCCGCAGCAAGTTTCGCAGTGTCCAGTGACTGATGAATCCAGTTCTGTGTTGGTTGATAAGTCTTCTCATACGCCCACTAAGTTTCTCATTTCTAGCTGTGCCTATATTAACTCCCATCTCTTTCATCCGAAGGAGTGATGTGGACTCATGGTTGTCGAAGTCCTGTGCCCTTCACACATATCAGAGAGCATAAGATGATGTCCGCCTGATCCATTGGTTGACCGTTTCAATGACAGCACAGCTAGTGCAACCTGTCCACTCTTTCATTTCTGATAATTTTGTCTCTGAAAGTCGATGGCTGTGGATGATCTAGACTTCTGTGCACTCACTCAGTCCAGAACCCGTTTCCACATTATAGAATGACCAACCCCAGTCAATCAGCTCTTCAGCACGTGAATACTATGTGCTCTGTACGTAACAGAGTATGCTGTAAATATAAGGAATTAGAATATTTTATGTAACAATGGTAGCAAGAGCCAAAGGCTATAGTGGTGCCGGCGAACCCGTCTGAACCAAGCACTCCAATTTTATGATTCATGTAATTACAAGTCACAATGCAAAGAAATAACAGAATGTACGAAGTCGGTACTGTGTATTTATAAAATGTACGACTAAAGAACTAAAATTACTAGCACAGGGTAGAAGGAAAGTTCAGTAATTAGCTGCAGATATCAAGAACACGTATATGTGCTGATTTTTGTTCACATTACTGTACCCACACTATTTAGCAGTTAATTGAAAAAAAAAACTAGCAATTGTAGCAAAAAAAAGAATAATAAAAAGAGAACTACTAAATACAATTAAGACAAGACAAATGAAATTTTTGGGGCTCGTTAAAAGACACAACAGCCCACTAAAAGTTATATTGGAAAGGAAAATACAAGGTAAAAGAGGCAGAGGCAGACCAAGACTAACATGGACGAGTAACATCAATCTATGACAACCTGCACCAGCAAAGCAAGAAACAGAGTGGAATGGCGATCCATGGTAGCCAACCTTCGTTGCGGAGATGGCACTCGATGATGATGATTAGCAATTGTATACAAGTCATAAGTACCAACATTGCAACAATCAACATATGGACAACTTCATGGACATAAATATATACATCTTTTAGTACAGCAGCCTATCTATCTATTGGCCTTTCGAGCCGTAGCCGACCCATAAGGCATAAACCCAGATACTCTTTCTCTTATCTACATTTTTATTTTAGCAGATTTCAATCCTTGTAAAGATATTTTATCAAATCTCGCCATTTGTCTCTGTTCTGTGCAAGTAGCTCTATCCCACTGAGGGAGCCGATTCCTGCTGCTCTTGCCGGCAGTACAAGAGTACAGGTTGTAATAAAAGTTACAAGAACCAGCAACATAATTATTGTTTATCAGAATTAAGCAGTAATGCGAAATTTGTGTCAAATATTCTAACACTCAATGTGAGATGTTATGTTCAATACCTCAAAGGAAGTCCTCTTAAATTAATTCACTAATCCCTTTTAAGCTGTCGGAGTCAATCCTATAAACGATATAATCTGTTTAAGCTGGATACGAATCGTTTCACAAAGTTAAGTATTAAGTTTCATGACATGCTTGCTTGCTTGCGTTCGTCCGATGACTAAAGGAGTATTCCTCTTCATCATCCGCCCTTTAAAAGGACGTTAAGTGGGCGTTTCTGCGTTGTGTTGTGGTTTGCAGTATAACTATAATATTTGCGCTTTTCTGCCCAACACATCCTACTTCAGCACGACATTTTTTGAGTATCGGGTTGTCTTCCCTCTTCGATCCCTACTCGCTTGGCCAGATTAGACAGGTTAGTCTGTTACTGGAGGCACCACGGAGAGGTGGAGCAGGGTCTGGATGGTTCTTAGCGCAAGCCATCAGCTGTGGGTCGCTGACAACTTCCAGCTCTGGTGCTGTGAGGCGCGCTTTTGCCTCCAGCTGCATTATATTACGAACGCATAACAGGATAGCAATGTAAGACACACGTTTTAGAATTGTAGGCGTAGGTCCAACAAACTTTTAAATCTGGTTTTAATACTGCCCTAACTCTTTTAGAGGAAAAGCAAAATAATAAGCTACAGATAAGCTGCGATCCCAATAGATTATATAAAGAAACAACAGATAAAATGGTTTGGCCAAGTGACAAGGCAAAAAGATCAAAGCACAACACGAGTCTTCAATAAACGTTGCGAGAACACCAGACACAAGGGCCGACCACAAAAAAAAAATATGGATTGATGGAATATTAGAAGCACTAGGAAAAATAACAGCAGCAGAGACGAAAATAAGAGCAAATGACCGCAAAATTATATCTCCCCTCGATACTGAAAGGCAAATAAGGAAGGAAAGAGGAAGATGAAGGAGAATTCGTGGTTCTTCGTGGCTTTACCCTCCCCTGGTCTCTGGGTAGTGAGATCCGATGTCTGCGGAAAACAACGATAAACAAAAGGTCCTGTGTGCACTCGGATGCTAAAACAATCTTGGCAGTTAAAAGTAAAAAATGTTAGGCCAAAATTGGCCGCTGCTTGAACAAAAATATCTTTTAATATGTCCTCATTATTCTTTTTCGTCATCCAGGGTATTCTATGTATAAGGTAAAAGTGCTTTATAGACTACACGAAAGCATTTGACAAAGTAAAGCACGTGGAAATAATAAATATGCTGGAGAAATTAAACATTGATGGCAAGGATCTGCGAATCATAAAAAACATGTACTGGCAACAAACAGCAGCTATACGAATTAACAACCAAACAGGACAATTTCAACTGATAAAACAAGAAGTCAGACAAGGCTGTGTTCTGTCGCAAATTTGTTTTCACTTTACAGCGAATATATTATGAGATCAATAGTAGACAAAAAAGGAATTGAAGTCAACGGTCATAACATAAATAATTTACGATATGCGGATGACACAGTCTTAATGGCAGAAACAGAGAATGAGCTACAAGAAATGATATATATACTAGTAAAAGAAAGCAACAAGAAAAGTCTCTGTCTGAATAGCAAGAAAACAGAAGTAATGGTTATATCGAAGAAACAACCATCACCATCGTGCAGCATACAAATAAACGAGACAAATCTGAAACAAGTGCAACTCGTCAAATACTTGAACACAATAATAACATCAGATGGGAGATGCACCACAGAAATAAACAGCAGAATAGCTCAGGCCAAAATAGCATTTCAGAAAATGAAAAATATCTTATGCAACAAATCTATGTCAATAAAAATGAGAAAGAGAGTTCATCGGTGCTATATAGAACCAATTCTGACCTATGGAAGCGAATCATGAACAGTAGACAAACAAATGAAAAGACGATTAGAGGCCACGGAGATGGGATTTCTCAGAAGAATGTTGAAAGTTCCCTGGACAGCTAAAAAGACCAATGAGAAAGTTCTCAAAGAGGCCAACACAAAAAGGGAGCTCTTAAAAACATCAGAAAGAAGCAATCAACATTTTTGGGGCACATCATGAGAAGAGGAAAGTTGGAATACTTGGTTACAACTGGCAAAATGAAAGGAAAGAGAGATCGCGGACGACAAAGAGAGAAAATACTGGATAGCTTGGTGTCATGGGATGGAAAACAGTCAACAACAGAACTCATACGATGCACTGTAGATAGAAGATTGTGGAAGGACGTGATCGCCAACGCCAACCGGTACGGCACATGATGATAATGATGAGGGTATTCTAATGAATCTTATATAGCATTTTGTTTTATATTAACCAATCTTCTTTGTTGTTGTTTGCGATTGTCCACGATTCACAACTACATGTTGTTATTAGAAATGTGCATGCCCAGAGTATTTTAATTTTACCGCCTTGTTGATACTATGCTATACGTCATTCGTGGCATTTAACTTTTGTTTAGCCATTGATAGATTGGTTTCAGGGTTTATCCAGCCTCTGAAAATGAATACCTGATATATTTTATTTTCTTGGAAATTGGGACATTCTGGCGTTATCATTAAGTACCCGGCCTGCTGGTGTAGGTGATCATGTCTCTCCACAACTTTCGAACTCGACAGTTCTTTATAATTTCTGTTGTTGACCTTCTGCCAAGACATTGCCTTAAGCGGTCTGGTATCTTTTCTCTTTGCTACCCTCTATCTCTTCGTCCCTCAATTTTTCTGGTTGTTACAATATATTCAAGCTATTATCTACTCATTACGTGGCAAAAAATGATGGTTGTTTCTTCCGAATATTGGAAATTAGCCCTGTCTTTGCTTTGGCCTCTTTCATAACGTTTTTCATTACTCTTCTTAGCTGTCCATGGTATTCTCAACATTCCTCTGTAAAACCACATTTCTACAGACTCCACTGATTTTCTTGTCTGTTGTCCTATTGTCCATGATTCAAATCCATGTGTTAAGACTGGCTCTACATAACATTTAAGAACTCTTTTTCTTGTTTCTGTTGTCAAAAATGGATTGCATAGTGTCTTCTTCATTTTTTGGAAAGCTGCTTTTGCCTGAGCCATTCTGCACCTCACCTCTGTTGTACATCTACCATCTGAGGTTAACATTGTTCCCCGATATTTATATTCATTTACCTGCTCATTTTCAATTACTTGTCTTATAAAAAAAATGTATCTGGGAATGAGACTCGGTTTCAACCAAACAGAAAAATAAACAAGTATACTAGATACTGAGCACGTTCTCGCTGAAAAAACCTGTATAATTAATGTCGATAAACTAAAAATGTGTGTGCACCTGTATGATCATTAATATTTGCCAAGTAATGGGATCTTCATCCAAACGTTGTGCTACCAATGCCAGACCTGGACCCTAGATGCAAGAACAATAAGAAAAATAACCTCTACAGAGATGAAATGTGTCAGACGAATGACAGGAAACAGTATGAGAGATAAGATCAGAAATGAAGAACTGAGAAAAAAGTTAGGAATATCCCCCGCCATAGAATATATAAAGAAACAACAGATAAAATGGTTTGGCCACGTGACACGGCAGAAAGATCAAAACACAGCACAGCAACCCTTCAATAAACATTATGAGAATACCAGACCCAAGGGTCGACCACGAAAAAGATAGATCGACGGAATACTAGAAGCATTAGGAAACATAACAGCAGCAGAGGCGAACAGAAGAGCAAAAGACCGCAAATTATATCTCCCCTCGACGCTGAAAGGCAAACGAGGAAGAAAAGAAGAAGTAGAAAAAAAATATTGGAATATTTATTTATTTATTTCATACATAAACATATTATGAACCAAAATAATTTTCAACATCATCATTATCATCATCAAGTACTGGGCCTGCTGGCGTAGGTGGTCATGTCTCTCCACAATTTTCGATCCCGACAGTTATTTATCATTTCTGTTGTTGACCTTCTGCCAAGCCATTCTCTTAAGCTGTCTGTTATTTTTTCTCTTTGCTTCCCTCTATCTCTTCGTCCCTCAATGTTTCCAGTTGTTACAATATATTCCAGTTGTTCTCTTCTCATTACATGGCCAAAAAATGATGATTGTTTATTCCTAATATTGGAAATTAGCTCCCTTTTTTATTTGACCTCTTTCAGAACATTTTAATTACTCTTCTTAGCTGTCCACGGTATTCTCAACATTCTTCTGTAAAACCACATTTCTACATACTTCAGTGATTTTCTTGTCTTTTGTCCTATTGTCCATGATTCACATCCATATGTTAAGACTGGCTCTACATAACATTTAAGAACTCTTTTTCTGGTTTCTATTGTCAAAAATGGATTGCATAGTATCTTCCTGTTTTTTTTTGTTTTTTTTTTTGGAAAGCTGCTTTTGCCTGAGCCATTCTGCACCTCACCTCTTTTGTACATCTTCCGTTTGAGGTTAACAAAGTTCCCAAATATTAAAATTCATTTACTTGTTTTAATATTGTTCCACTTGTCTTTATTTTGCACTGAGGTGATGTCTTTTTCTCTGCTGTTACCACTCCATCCATCCATCTATCCATCCATCCATCCATCCATCCATCCATCCATCCATCCATCCATCCATCCATCCATCCATCCATCCATCCATCCATTCATCCAATCATACATCCATTGTTCTTTCGATCCGAAGACGGCACATAGGGCAGAACCACAATCTCAATAACAGAAACCTTGCATGCCAAAACGGAACATATTGCAGAGATCACTGCTTCTAAAATCTATGTTACCATTACGTCTGTCTTTTTGCTATTAAGGCTGAGTCCTTTATTTTTGCTTTCTTTCACTATAATGTCCAACATTTCTGGTAACTCATTTTCACTCTAAACGATTACGCCTGTATCATCAGCATACCTTAGATTATTCATATTATGACATCCAATTGTTATTCCATGCATGCCCCTTATGAATCATAACATAATCTCACTATAAATATTAAACAAATCTGGTGACAGCACACAACCTTGTCTAACACCCTGTTTTATTTGTTGAAACATTCCCAATTGGTATCCAGTTCTTATGGCCGCTGTTTGTTGCTAGTACATGTTCTTTATTATTCTTAGATCTTTGCTGTCTACGTTTATGCTTTCTAAAATTTTGATTATTTCTTGGTGCTTTACTTTGTCAAATGCTTTGGTATAATCTATAATTTCCAATATTAGGAAGAAACAATCATTTTTTGGGCCATGTAATGAGAAGAGAACAATTGAAATATATTGTAACAACTGGAAACATTGAGGGACGAAGAGATAGAGGGAAGCAAAGAGAAAAAATAACAGACAGCTTAAGAGAATGGCTTGGCAGAAGGTCAACAACAGAAATGATAAATAACTGTCGAGATCGAAAGTTGTGGAGTGACATGATCACCTACGCCAGCAGGCTCGGTACTTGATGATGATAATCTATAAAACATAGATATAGATCTGTTTTCACTTCTATGGATCTTTCTACTAAAGATCTTATGATATCTATTTCAACATCAGCCATCCTCATATAGCTTGAGTTCTCCTCTGCGATCAGGACTCAATCAGAGTAGGATTCCAGACTCTCACATGAAGTCAGCTGTCAGGCTAAGTGTGTTGATCGCCCCCACAGACAGAACATCACAAGTAGAGTTCGCCAGATCCACTCTGATTGAACACCCGTTAATACGTTGCACTGTGTTCTGCGCCAGTGGCCCAGTGCATTCGATTTCAGCCAGCATTTTATTCGGGTTTGCTTTCCCTAGCCTTTGATTGTCCCCAATCTTCCTGCAAGTCAATATCATATTTGAGCTTGAGTTCAAATTGCACAAAAATCTGGCCTACAATATGAAACGTCAGAAGTGACCAGAAACGTTTAAGTCGACACTCGACAGTCGCTGTTTATATGTCGAAGCGGTTGTTGAACAGTTACAATTACTTTCAGGGAACGTGTTGACAATATTCATGATGGATAAATATATATTTTTATATTCACGTTTGTGTATTTTGATAATATATTTAACTATGACATTCGTGGTCGTGTCCTCAGGTGACTTTTTGCCCGACAGTGACAGTGTTGATGATCATGGTGATGGTGTTAATGTTAATAGTGATAATTTATCAATTTCTGAGATTGCTCAGAGGAAGGAGAATATACGCAATGAATATTTAAAAAGCTTTGAGGGTGCACAGTTGCAGTCATCTGTGAATAATTCATCGAGAGAGGGAACGTTTGAAAACTATGATGCATATAAAAATGTCGCAGCTACAGGTGCAGCCCCCGTCCAAGCCTTTGTGAAACGACCAGTTGATATTGGCTCTGAGTCAGATATGTCTTATATAGACAATGATAACAATGACAATTTGAAAAAGGAGACAAATTATAAAGATAATGATCTGGAAGATGATGTTACGCAGGCAGAAAAAGCTGAATCTTTTATCAGTGACAACAACCAGCATACACTAGAAGAAGGTGATATTTTCAATGCTGCTACAACTAAGAGTAATAAAGAAGGTAATTTAACTTCTTTTAACTTAAAAGTTTTGAGATGAGTATTAAAATTAAAGACTAAAGAGTAAGACTATTATTTCATTTTTATTTGGTTTGGGAGTAATTACTTTACTTTAATTTAGAAACAATAATACAGACATATGCACCTACTCAAGACTACACAGATGAACAAATAGAGGCATACTATGAAGACCTAAATAAAGTTATGAAGCAAGTGAAATCTTCAGACATCTTGATTGTAATGGGTGACATGAACGCTAAAGTAGGAAAAGGAAGATATAAGACAATTATAGGAAATCATGGTTTAGGAAAAAGAAATGACAGAGGAGAAAGATTAATACAATTCTGTGAAGAAAACAGGCTGATAATATGTAACACCTACTTTGAGCAAGAGAAAAGGAAACTATACACATGGAAAAGCCCTGGAGATAGGAAGAGGAATCAAATAGATTACATAATGATAAAAGAAAGATTCCGTAACAGCGTAAAGAAAGCCAAAACCTACCCAGGAGCAGATATTAATTCTGATCACAATCCTGTAATGATTAAAATAAAAATCAAACTAAAGAGAAACAAGCAAAAATCTGATTCATCAACAAACCCACTCGACATAACAGCTTTAAATCAAAAAGATATTAAAGATACCTATACAATACAAGTAAGGAACACATACCAGAAGCTGCTAGAGGAGGGAATTGAACAATACAGAAGAGAAAATCCTGATGAAAAAGTAACAACCAAATGGCAATGCATAAAGAAAAGCATACAAAAAGCCTGCGACACCTTACCCAAAAGAGAAAAGAACAAAAAACAAAAATGGATAACTAACACCATCTTAGAAAAAATGGAAGAAAGGAGACAAGCGAAGAACACTGCCCAATACAATAAAATAGATAATGAGATACGCAAAATGTGCAAAAAGGCAAAAGAAGACTGGCTCAGCCAAAATGTAGAGAAATAGAAACTATGGAAAGCAAGCAAGACCTAAGAGGAATGCACACAGAAATAAAGAGAATGACTAATAAAAATAAAAAAGCCACAGAAGGTGGATGCATTGCAGACAAAAAAGGAAAAATGCTAACAGACAATAAGGATATCATAGATAGATGGCAGGAATATATAACAGAACTATTTCATGATCAAAGGGACAAGAAACCAGTTATAAAATGTACATCAGGCTATACAATCTTAAAATCTGAGGTGGAAAAAGCTATAAAAACAATGAAAAGGGAAAAGCAGCAGGACCTGAAAGCATACAGATAGAGATGATACAGGCACTTGAAGATTTTGGCATTGAAGTGATTACAGACATATGCAACGACATATACCACACAGGATACATACCAAATGAACTGAAAACATCAACTTTCATTGCATTGCCTAAAAAGAATGGTGCAGTTGAATGCAGTGACTTTAGAACAATAAGCCTAATGAGCCATGTTACAAAAATCTTGCTAAAAGTTATACAAGGAAGGATTCAGAATAAAATCAATACTGAATTAGATGAGCAGCAATTTGGATTTAGGAAAAATAGCGGGACAAAAGAAGCCATATTCTGCATGAGAACATTAATCGAAAAATACACAGAAGTAAACAAACCAATATATGCCTGCTTCATAGACTACACCAAAGCTTTTGATAGAGTACACCACAAACAACTTATAGAATGCCTAAAAGAGATACATCTAGATGACATGGATATACGACTAATATGCAATCTATACTGGGAGCAAACAGCAATAATAAAATATAGCAAAGAGTTCTCTACACCCATTGATATAAAAAGAGGAGTAAGACAAGGATGCATCCTATCACCAAGCTTGTTCAATCTATACACTGAGCAAATCTTTAAAAACATCATAGAGATGCCAGGCCTACAAATTAATGGAAAGATAATCAATAACCTAAGATATGCTGACGATACTGTACTACTAGCAGAAAATCCTAAAGACCTACAACAATTACTTAATGAAATAAACACGACAAGCAAAAAATATGGACTAGATATGAATATCAAAAAGACTAAAACTATGATCATAAACAAAGAAAATACTCAAAACCCACAAGTGTATATCAAAATTGAAGGAATAGACCTTGAGACAGTTCAGAACTATAACTACCTTGGACATACTATAACCAGTGATGGAAAATGTACAACTGAAATAAACAAAAGAATAGGAATGGCAAAAAGTAATTTTAATGTCATGAAGGACATACTAACATCAAAACAAATAACACCAGAGCTAAAACTAAGAATAGCAAAATGTTACATCTTCTCAATATTCCTATATGGTGCTGAAACATGGACATTAGACAAGAAAACAGAACAGAGAATTGAAGCCTTTGAAATGTGGATATATAGAAGAATAGGTAGAATTGGATGGAAGGAAAAGAAAACAAATGACAAAGTCTTAAAACAACTAAAAATGAAAAGAGAACTTCTGAACACAATTAGAACAAGACAAATGCGATTCTTAGGCCATGTTAAAAGACACAACAGCCTACTGAAAGTGATCCTGGAGGGGAAAATACAAGGTAAAAGAGGCAGAGGCAGACCAAGATTAACATGGACGAGTAACATCAAAAGATGGACAAATCAACCGATGACAACCTGCACCATCAAAGCAAGAGATAGAGCAAAATGGCACTCCATGGTAGCCAACCTTCGTTGCGGAGACGGCACTCAATAATGATGAATTTAGAAAAATTATCCTATAATAATTTTCATCTGTATAGAGCTGTTTATTGCACCAAGAAAACTTTACTTACTTCAGCTTTCAGGTGGTGGTCTATCTTATTCTGCATGTCAGTTTCCACACTTAGGATTTTGAACTTTGACTTAGCTGCACTTGTTAGCAGTAGCCTGTAGCCTAGTGTTGCTTTCATCCTGCTGCTCTAGGAAATTGCCTCTTTCAGAACAACATGACCAGATATATTGTAGCAAATCACAGTAGACTGGGAATAAGTTCAATAATCTGCATTACTCTGTCAAAATCTCTGAATGAAATGTGCCTTCTTGCATCTTTACAATCATAACAGTAAATTTTCTTGACAGCTAGAGTGTTGGTATTTGAGAAAGTTGAAAGTTGTGAATTTTGCTTTAAAAAAATGTACCTAAAGTACATGTTGGTCTTGGTGGTAGTGCATATCTCAGATATCTTATTATCATCAAGGTCCAGTGACTTGTCTTGTAGCTCAAAAACCAATACTTTTCACAACTATTCATGTTATGCCCTTCTGTTGTTGCTGTTTGTTTTCAAACACTGAATCATGTAAATAAATGGTATAAAGCTTGGGTGCTTGTTGTTTATAATAATATATGGACATGGTTATGATGTTGGTGTACTAGTCTAGCAAAGCGTGTTGGATAAATTCTTGTCATACCTCTCCAGTAGTCAAGGTAATCCAGGATTTTTTTTTCTTTTTGATACATTCTGTATGTAGTTGGTGTAGTGGTTTTTTTAAAACTTTTATTGATACAATCCCTACATTATTGATTGATATATATATTGTATTTTTTTTTTTTTTTTTTTTTTACATTTATTGGTGAGCTGGTATTTTTGTGTATACATTAATGACAAGAATTGGAGTCTGCACACAACCCTAATTCGTGTTAGTAACAACAAGGTGTGGATAGCTCAAGCCTGCAAGCTTTCCTAAAATTGTTGCACCATTCTATTGTAGGTCTTTGGATGTCCAATAATTGTAAAGGATGAAAAGAGCCTGAAAAAAAAATGATTGAATAAAAGAATGACAAATGAACTGTCAACCAAGCAAAGAGTGTTTAAGTGTATAAGTATAACTAATCAATGAACTACTAAGATCAGCATGAGTGCACTTCACTATCTGATAAAGGGGACTGAACATATTTGGAGCTGCATTCCACAGATGCTGATCCCTAGCTCAGATGGAAAAGAAAGAGGATTGGACACTGGGCCCTGCTATCTAATTAATTATAAAAGAAAATACCTGCTTTAAAAGCATAAAGCAAGATAGATAACTGGTCCAGAGAGGGGAAGGAGTCTGTACTATTGTAAGAAGCAGAAACAGTAACAATATCAACTAAAAATAGGGAACTACAGGCATTTATTATTACCTTATTATTTAGATTAGATGACCATTCATTAAGGAAGCTATTGTACTAGTCTCACGGTCCATGCTTCATAAGATTCAAAGTAAATAGATCATTTATGAGTGAATAAAGTATTCGGTGAGTTCAAATTGACAGAGACTTTTGTCCCAGTAAATCAAGTGTCCTTATCAATAAAAGAATGATGGCCACCTAGAAACAAAGGCACTTATGAATGAGCACATCAGAGATTTACACGAATGATACATTAACCCCTAATTACGATACCTTTCTGTAGCTGACGTGTTTATGATACAGCAGTAAAAATTACTACCATTTAATTGTTACATTAGGGGAGCTCTAAAAAGAGTTTTTTCTTTGAACTTTTTAATACACAGGTGTATGTGTTAAAACCACAAGGGTCAGACATGTTACAATGTCTATCGGTTCAGATGCTGTTAGTCCATATGTTTGACTACCTCATAGCATTATTCACAACGTTTTCCGAAAGGGAACGTTTACAAAGGGTTGTTAAATGTCAGCTGATGTTCAAGGAAATTTCCCTGGTCACAGTGAAAAAAAAAAAGGAAAATCTGCCAATTTCTTGAAAATTGGCGAGTATTTTTAATGGGAAAAAGAAATCAATGGAAACAAATCCAGCACTCAGGGATCACCAAAAGGGATAATTAAGAAGGTACATGGGGAAGGGGGGATGATGTTTGAACATGGCAAAATGTCAAATTTAAAAGAATTTGTTTTGATGCAGTAATTTTTAATGTGGTATCGTAATCTAGGGTTAAAGTTGTCTACATCATCTAAACATAGGAACATTATAGATTGGCAAGGATTTTAGTAAACTTCTCTCTTACACTTTATATGGGGACATTAGAGCTTGGCCAGAGAAATTTGTTTCAGTAACTGAGGACACTAGCTATTGACATGAAGAATATGTTAAAATCATTTGTTTGAATGGAAGACAAAAGAGTGAGATCAAGGATTACCTGCTGGAGAAAATTGAAAATATAAATAAACAGTGTGGGTCATTTGGGAGTACCCCTGCAAGAGGTGGTCACAGGTATGCAGAATGATGGAACATTGCTGCTGCCCTATGAGATATATAAGTTTTATAAGATATATAAGCACGTTATTATATTATAAGATATATATGGTGGTTGATTTATGGCAATGGAACAAAGACACACACAATCATGCACACACACATAGACATGAGAATTTGGCAAGATGAATATATTAAAATCACAAGGTTCACCTGCGAATCGGGACTTTAGAACTTGACAGGAGAGGTATATAATTAGGGCACTTTTGAATGGAGACTTAAAAATATTGCAGGAAGGATTTGTTAGAGCCACTTTCTTGATGTTAATCTATGTTGCATTTGCCAACACTGTTGTTTTTGTGCAATTTTCCAGTTACCAGTATAAAGGTTAGAATCCTCATGGACATTGACTGAGTTTAGTGATAGTGGTTCTAAGAGATAAAGATATTAACCTTTATAAAATTAATTTCTTTTCTCTCGCCTATTTTAATAGCAAATATCAGTAATTTTTAAATACATATATCTACACATACACTGTTTTTTGCTGATATATATTCTTTATAAGTTTCACAACTTACATGACAGGATGAACACAGTGAACAGAAAGTAGCAACAAGTTAATTTTTTGATATAAAGATTATCAGCCAGAGTAGATTAATTTGTAATAAAAAAAAAAAAAAAAATTTGTGAAATTAAATGAAGTAAATAAGGTTTCATCCTTTCCTTAAGGTGAATGGGGACTGTTGTGCTATTGCTTTTATTTTTCAATGACCAGTGTCACATTTTGTGGGCATTGTGGTCAGTACCTTGCCAGGCCTTGATTTTTTCCAAGAAAGAAATCATTGGTACCCATTTTCAGAGGCCGGGTGAATTTGAAAGCCATATTGGTTATAAAAAAAAACTTTCCAGTGTCTGGGAGTTGAACAGTGACCCTCCTGGTCAGTAGTCATTGGAGCTTCCTTGTAGCGAAATAAATGGTAAATAAATGCAAGAAAGTGTGAATTCTGTCAAATAAAAAATAAAAAAAGAGAATTAACCTTCAGATGAAGTTTGGTATTTCTGTAAGATAAGTTTGATTCATCCTACAGAGAGTGGATACATCAACAAAAAATTGTATAATAAAACTGAGGAAGTGGGAGTAGATGAAACCAAAAATGCAGATGTTAACATGACTAATTTTCTTGAAGCAAACATCAATAAACACAATATGAATGGTCAAACAGGTGGGGATGAAAGCAACACATCTCATGGAAAACAGCTGTCTGAAGAAATTGGGGGTTTGCCATTGCTGCCTAAACAGAACGGACTTCAGCCACAGCAAAACTTTTCTGATCATTATTCACAACCTCAGCTTGAAAACCTGGACACATTGTCAAGTCAACTACCACAACAGCTGCAACAACAAAATAATGAACTATTACAACAACCTTCACTACCAAATATGTTGAACCACCAGAATCAGCAATCACAACAACAACAAACTGAAGAACCACTAGAATTACCTCCTCTACCAAATATGTTGAACCACCAGAATCAGCAACCACAACAACAGCAACAAAATGAAGAATCACCAGAATTACCTCCTCTACCAATTATGTTGAACCAGCAGAATCAGCAATCACAACAACAACAACAAACTGAAGAACCACAAGAATTAACTCCTCTGTCAAATATGTTGAACCAACAGAATCAGCAATCACAACAACAACAACAACAAACTGTAGAATCACTAGAATTACCTCCTCTATCAAATATGTTGAACCAACAGAATCAGCAATCACAACAACAACAGCAAACTGAAGAACCACTAGAATTACCTCCTGTACCAAATATGTTGAACCAACAGAATCAGCAATCACAACAACAACAACAACAACAAACTGAAGAACCACTAGAATTACCTCCTCTACCAGATATGTTGAACCAGCAGAATCAGCAATCACAACAACAACAACAAACTGAAGAACCACTAGAATTACCTCCTCTACCAAATATGTTGAACCAACAGAATCAGCAACCACAACAACAGCAACAAAATGAAGATTCACCAGAATTACCTCCTCTATCAAATATGTTGAACCAACAGAATCAGCAATCACAACAACAACAACAACAAACTGAAGAACCACTAGAATTACCTCCTCTACCAAATATGTTGAACCAACAGAATCAGCAATCACAACAACAACAACAAACTGAAGAACCACTAGAATTACCTCCTCTACCAAATATGTTGAACCAACAGAATCAGCAATCACAACAACAACAACAAACTGAAGAACCACTAGAATTACCTCCTCTACCAAATATGTTGAACCAACAGAATCAGCAATCACAACAACAACAACAACAACAAACTGAAGAACCACTAGAATTACCTCCTCTATCAAATATGTTGAACCAACAGAATCAGCAATCACAACAACAACAAACTGAAGAATCACTAGAATTACCTCCTCTATCAAATATGTTGAACCAACAGAATCAGCAATCACAACAACAACAACAAACTGAAGAACCACTAGAATTACCTCCTATATCAAATATGTTGAACCAACAGAATCAGCAATCACAACAACAACAACAACAAACTGAAGAATCACTAGAATTACCCCCTCTACCAAATATGTTGAACCAACAGAATCAACAATCACAACAACAACAACAAACTGAAGAATCACTAGAATTACCCCCTCTACCAAATATGTTGGACCAACAGAATCAACAATCACAACAACAACAAACTGAAGAATCACTAGAATTACCTCCTCTACCAAATATGTTGAACCAACAGAATCAGCAATCACAACAACAACAAACTGAAGAACCACTAGAATTACCTCCTCTATCAAATATGTTGAACCAACAGAATCAGCAATCACAACAACAACAACAAACTGAAGAATCACTAGAATTACTCCCTGTACCAAATATGTTGAACCAACAGAATCAGCAATCACAACAACAACAACAAACTGAAAAATCACTAGAATTACCTCCTCTACCAAATATGTTGAACCACCAGAATCAGCAATCACAACAACAACAAACTGAAGAACCACTAGAATTACCTCCTGTACCAAATATGTTGAACCAACATAATCAGCAATCACAACTACCTCAACTACCTCAACAACAACAGAATGTAGAATCACAGGAGCTACAACCTCTATCAAATCTATTCAAAACAAAAGATCAAATTAAGCCACAACAAAATCAAAATTATGAACAACCACAGCTGTCTCAGCTGAATGAAAGTACTAACCAGCAGAATGAAAACCAAGAACCATCCCAGCTATCAAATTATTATACACCGGAGAAGCCTACACAATTTGATTATGCTGATTATTTAGATTTTGTTGCAAATGAGAAAAAACAGAAACAGTCTTCTAATGAGAAAATAAATAATGTCTTTGAATTTAATAAAAATAACTCTCAAAGGCTCACAGAAGAGAAAGATAAAAGAAAGGGCCTTAATGTTGATTCAAATGTATCATTTTATGATGAGACAAGAGTCAGCTCTTTTAATACAAAGATACCAGCCATTGATACCAAGAAAGGAGCAAACTGGAAGTCTTTCTATAATGGTGGTGTAAATAAGGGTGAGTTTTACCTTTGTTAGCAAAGACCTGTTCAGTTTCTGAAATATATGTGACCCAATTATATACAATTTTTATTTAGCCCCACCCCCTTCAGATTCAGACATTAGTTTTGCTTTCATAGTTTGCTTTTGCTGAAAACACCCAGTGATAATATTTTATCATTTTGTGTGCTTGCTGTATTTATTTCCTAGAAATTGCTTTGTAAATATTATTTCTATATTAAAACCCTCTTGTGCGCTTACATTTTCAGTTTATTATATTTTTGCTGTAAAGCTTTTTTTTTTCATCATTATTTACTAATAGTGAACATGTAATTTATTCTTAAGACATTAAATGTTCCACTAAAACACGCAGAGTCAAGGAATAGAGAGGTATATTAACTGTCACCATTCCTCAAACACACAAATATCAAAATATTCTATTCATGGAATCAGTTTCATTGCAGCCAGGACATCCCCATAACTGCTCCACTGCCCATCCCAGCAATTCTTGAAGTGTATGCAGACTGATTGCTCCTGTAAGGTGTTGATTGTAGATACATCTGCTTTTCCCGCTAAGCACTCCGGATTGACCAGACCCCTTTTTTTTACCTTTAGACTGCTCAGTCTCCCAATGTATACATCATTGTCCCAGCTATTCTCCTCCTCCTCTCTCAATAAATGAAGAACAAACATTGTGCCTTCCTCTGTCCAGAGTAAATCAGTGCCAGAACTGTCGTGAGCTTATCGGATATCACATTGTCATGTACACCAGCATCTACTGGACAGTACACCAGTATGTACTGGACAGTACACCCATACTCTGGTTAACCTCCTTTTTTTCCACTGTTACTTCTCTATCCAGTCTTTGCCAGCCCTAATGTCATTCAGATCGTGGACTCTTCCGTCTTGGCCATTCAATATTTTCTATGCCTGAGGTGCCTACCCTTGGTTAAACCCAATTGTGAATGCAAGGGATGATTTATGTTCCCTACCACATTCAAATAAGCTCAGACCCAGATCTGTGTTGTACTCTAATGATCAGAACGTCAAGTTAGTACCTCATTGAACAAATAGGTGTATCTCTGATGCATCCGAGAACTGCCAGTAGGCTCTCATTCTGACCCATTTTTAACGTAAATATAAAAATAGCAACAAAAAATAAATGATAATTACTAAATCAATATATATTTCTATTTATTATTTTTCTTACCCTGCTTGTGCTGTTGTGTTGCAGTTAGTAATTAATAATATCTACGCTAATTCTTTAATTCATAATATCTACACTAATTTAATTAATAATATCTAAACTAATCCTTTATTTAATATCTACACTAATCCTTTAATTAATAATATCTACACTTATCCTTTAATTAATAATATCTACACTTATCCTTTAATTAATAATATCTAACTTATCCTTTAATTAATAATATCTACACTAATCCTTTAATTAATATTTATACTAATCATTAGCGATCAATGTCACATGGGATCCCTATCTAACGCACACAAATATCATAATCTTGAGAGATGAAATGTTTGAGAAAAGTTCGTGTCACTTGAAAATAGAGGGGACTATTTGGTCTCGAGGCAAGACACCTGTCTCAAAGCAGCAGATGTTGCGAGTTCAAATTCCTGCTACACAAGTTGGGATTTTTACTTGTGATTTCTCTCTGTAGCAGCCACCCGTTGTCTCAGTTGCGAGGTGCAGATGAAAATGTCCCTTACTCATTGATGGAAAAAATGTGAGACCAAAGACAGAGTTATCTGCCTGTGTACGAGGAACCACTGTGCACATGGATGCCAGGGAAAAATGGATTAACACGTAAAATTTAGTTCCTAGGCTCTAAGGACTTCATCAGATGTGAAAGCTGACAAATGCACCAAAAAAAAAAAAAAAAAAAAAAATAGAGCAAGTTATCACATCAGAAAAATAGGGCAAGAAATGGTAAAATCAGAAAAAATTGTTAAACCACACTGTGCTGTTTTCTTTGATTCCCAACATTGCACTCCAGTCAAGTAAAGTTGTTTGACCATTCTCCCATACCCTGCTGTCTTCTGAACATCTTCCTGTTGTGCTCAAGTCAAATAAAATCGCTTCACCATTCTCCCACATACTGCTATCTCAACTTTCAGCATTGTTCTTAGAGTCAAAGAAAGTCATTTGACCATTCTCACACACCATGCTGTCTTCTTTGACTCCCTGCATTCTGCTCTAGTCAAATAAAGTAGTTTATCTGTCTTTTGAGAATAGAAACTAACCAGTTACCATTAGCTAGAATGCATGGGCATTATGTAGGGAGCCGCAATAGCTCTGTGGTTAGTGAACTGGACTACAAAGGACAAGAGGTAGGGTTCGATCCCAAACCGACGGCTTCCGGGTTCACCCAGCCTTTAATGGGTACCTGATTTTTTTTAGGGAAAGTGAAGCGGCACGGGCGTAATACCGACCACATTACCCCAAAAATCATGTACCGAATGTCTGTAAAATATATGGTCACTAACACCATATTCCCTATACGCCACTTGGCATGACGGGGGTACTTTACTTTACTTTTTATGGGCATTATGTAAAACCATGTTTTGTTTCCTGTTTCACTTCATTGAAGACCTTTAGAATCAAGACAATGGTTTGTTTTGCAAGCTTCCCGTGCCTTCTCTGTATAATTGTACAAATCTATTTTGTGTTAAATAATTATATCTAACTAGTTACAATTTCACGACCGTAACAGACTACAATTTAGCTTCAGAATACAAGGGAAACAGTAAATAATATGGATAGACAATATTAAAGAAAATCTGTAGTGTCACAGTTTAGCATTTGCCTGTTTTCATAAATTTTGCCTAGGGTAGAAAACTACAACTCTGACAGCACATACATTATTGGTTTTTGAACAAATTGTACATATAAAATGTTCCTTTAATAGAATTACAGAGAGAAATTGGGGAGCTGGGTAGTCTAAAGGTGAGATGCCAACCTCTGAACAGAAAGGTCTCAGGTTCAATTCTCACTATAGACAGTGGACATTTTTTTTAAAAAAATTGAATCTGTGGTTTCTTCATGGCTTTACCCTCCCCTGGTCTCTGGGTAATGAGAAAATGGCAAACAAACAAAAACAGGAGGTCCTGTGTAACACTCACGCTTGCTAAAGAACTCTTGACAGTTAACATTGACAAGAGTAGGCCAAAAATGGCCTCTGTCTGAGCCAAAATTGTTAAGCAAATTTACTCATGCCGAAGACTGATGTGTCGGGCCAAAAGGCACAGATTTAGCTGCCTTGTCAGCATGTCGTAAACTAGCAACACTATGCATCCTCACCCACTTAACAAGTGAACGCAAAGAAGAGAGAATGGGGAAGCTAATATGGGAAGGGTTGTGATTAAAGTTTAATTTTGGTGTCTTTGTCTTAGAATCATCATTACTATACTTGGACACTTCATCTTATATTCTTATCTCTTTCTTGATAACCCAGGAATATTTCAGTGCCACATACAAACACCATATAACACCAGGTTAATTTCAGAAAGCTGCTGAATTATTTTGAATGTTAACTATATTAACTGGCAATGTAACAATGTAAACCTGGTTATTGGCAGCTTTAATCTTCTGTATCAATAAATACAGAAATTAATAAGGGAGCGTTATATTTTGTACATATTAATTTAACAAATTCTGAATATCAAATGGTATGACTAGATCATAAATGAAGTTATCTGAGAAGAACAAAACAAACCAAATAGAGCAACACATTATGAATAGATAATGGAAGTGGATTGGACACACATTAAGAAAACCTGATGCCAGCATAGCAAGACAGAAACTGTCATGGACCCCACAGAGGAAGAGAATGCTAGAAAGGTCCAGAAATACACAGAAAAGAGAAGTAAAAAAAAAACATTAAGTTGGTTAGGAACATTGTCCTAGACTGGAGAGAAGAGAAAATGTCCATATATAAGGATGTTGAAGAGACCCTGTCCTTGAACCTATACTCCTACAATACCATAAAAAGGTCTTTTATGTGATTCATTGATTGGTTATTGGTTATGGAAGGCCTCGGTATCACTGCAAACGAATTAAAATCCATAATTGCTCAACCGCCCGTGCCAGTGGAATCATCCGAATTACTAACACATCTCCCAAACAAAGAAAGGTAACTGTAGTCCCCATCGTAGCAGTCTCAGCACATGCCAAAAGACATAAGGCGAAACCGTGCAGAAAGTGAACACAGCCAACTGTTCCCTGTCATACGATAACATCATTCATCATAAACAAGCGGGATATCAAAACAGGATCAAAACGGATGAGACACACAGCTCACGGTGTGCACAGAGCACTTAACTCAGTAGCTCCTGCAACAAGCCGGACTTGGAATATGAGGAAACTGCAAGAAGGAACACTTTTCAGACATAGCCTTCAATGGTTCTTGCCGCCTATCCACCATATTCCATGGAAGTTCGCGTCCTCCCGAAAATGATAATCGTCGTAGCACTTGATGATGTTAGGCCATCGTTGATGACCCCAATTCCAAACATATAGACACACAGTGGTGGTAAGTTATCATTTCCAATCCAACAGAAGCCACCTGACCTGTAGTTAGTAAAACCACAGAGAGAATATGATTTTGTGACCTTCACTGGTTCACTCTTGGATGTGATTGTGTAGTTTACACAAGAGGAGAAGTTTTCAACTACAGTGATCCCATTTAAGGCAATTCTGGGATAGCAAGGCAAGAACCATTGAAGGCTATGTCTGAAAGGTGTTCCTTCTTGCAGTTTCCTTTATAGCAGCAGAACTTGATGTTCTCTGCTCCCTTCTTGTAGCTGCTGCCACATGATTCTGATGTCTCATTAACTTGGACATCATTCAAGAACAATGTCAGATTAACATTCCATAGATCTGGCTCTGCTGATGAAGTGCTTGGTGCAACAGTTGTATCAATCATACAGGAGGCTCCTGGTCTGTGGTCATTAATATCACAGACGGCATATGATGTTGTTATATTCAGTATTTCTTTCTGGGGTGTAAATATGTGGCACACACATGGAGAGTGGTTTGTGGTCACAGTAATCCCATTAAAGGCAATTCTAGAGTAGCATGGCATAGCTGTTTCAGAACAGCACAATCCTATGATGTTTTCTGTGTTCGCTATAAAGCTGCTGCTGCTACACAATCCTGACCAATTATAGGTGTGGACATTATTCACTTGCAATGACAAAACTGCTTTGTTTACATCATAAACCTCTGGAAGCGAATCATTTATGGGACTAATAGTACAATTTATTCTTCCATCGGGGATATCTTCCTTGAGTCCCTCAAAAAAAAAAGGTCTTTGGTTAAAAAGCACATATGCTCTTGAGTTAAACACAAAATGAGCCCACTTCATAGATTCAAAATGATCCTTGCCAATGCCATCCGTTTGCACAAGTTAGGTCCTTAGCTACCAAGGTCACAAACGAAGCCATCAAAATAAAGACTTTATCTACAGCGAAGGTTAACGAACTGTGAAGAAACATTTATGTTCAAACCCTTGAATACATTTTCAAAAATCTGCCAACTCGCTGCAATAACAGATATCGTGGTGTTCAAAGTAAACATTGCTTAGTCCATGGCTCGAATATAAATAAGCTGCCAATTTGGTCATCATTGATTTTTAATATTTTGTAAAGGTAGTCCTTCTTGACAGTAAAATAAAAAAAGTGCTTAATCTGATAGTTTTTAACTGCAAGGCTTTTTGAAGAATTATGGGGAAAATTGCAAGAAATTTTTCATTGTTGTGAAGAGTGTCACGCACAAGTCAAACAAAAAAAGTTCTACTTTACTATTTTGTTCTATACACAATTTAATAGTGAAAAATTAATTCGATAATCTCACTTTTTGATAACAGCTTTTTAAGATGTAATAAAGATAAAATACAAGGGGGTCACTTTGATCTCAGCCCATATTACAAGTATCATATTGATTATTTCATCTCATATTATGACGTAAATGAGACCTAGTAGTAATAATCACAATGGTGGTAGTGATGGCTGCACAACTGGAGCAGAGAGGTTCTTATAGTAATGAATATAGATTGGGTAAATCTCTTACGCTCTCCAACATACAGCGTGAACTGTTAGAATATATTCAGAATGAGACAAATGTGAATTCTTCTAGACATCTCTAATAGTGCTCAGATCTACACACACCCCCCTGGCACATTTTCCTGAATATGAAGCATGCCCATCGCACACCTGTGAAAACACTGAAGATAATCTCAACTCAGATGCATGAAATTCTTAGCACCAGTGAAGACCTTGACCAAAATCTCCCTAGTCACCTTTTACATGTATGGTAGGTGACAGTGGCTCTATTCTTTTCTCCCCTGACTAGGGCTCCAGTTGCCACATGGGCATCAAATATAAGAAAAGAGAGACAAAGATAGAAAATGATTTAACAGTGTATCAGTTTAATATGGTAAGAGATCCACTATATACGTGATAATTAATACTATGGCAGGGTGATAATACTTGTAAGGGTTTGATCACCTATATTCATGCCATGATGCTCAGTGATGATGATGACAATTATAGCATGATAATATAGGTAAAACATTAAATGTCTTATATGAAATAGTAAGTAGTAGTGTAGTAATAATCTAGAGACAGTTCAGAGCTACAATTACCAAGAGCATACTCTAACCGGTGATGGAAAATGTAAAACTGAAATATACAAAATAGAAATGGCAAATAAATGTAATTTTAAAAATAGTATTTTTTTGCCATGGAAAATATCTATTTATTGACCTTTTGAGATGTAGCTGGCCCATTGGGCGTAGACCCAGATACTCTTTCTCTTATCTACATTTTTATATTCTAGCAGTTTTCAATCCTTCTAAAGGTACTTTATAAAATCTCGCCATTTGTCTCTGTTCTTTGCAAGCAACTCTTATCTCATTGAGGGAGCCAATTCCTGCTGCTCTTGCCTCTCTGATCAATGTTCTTCTCAGTGTCTCTCTCTGGGTTAGCCTCTTTTCCTCTTACCTGTTGTTTCCCACATGAGGGCATGCTTTGTTATTCAGTTATTATCTCTCCTCATCACATGTCCAACATATGACCATCATCTTTTCTTGATTACTGAAGATATTAGTGGTTGATTGGCGATTTCTCTAATTTTTTCGTTTGTTATGAATTAGTTCCACACTATACCAAGTATTTTCCGTAGACATTTATTTTCGAATGCAATCAACTTTATTTCAATGTCTCTTGTTGTTTTCCAGCTCTCACATGCATACGTGAGGGTAGATAGTACATTTGATTTGAATAGTCTAAGTTTAGTGTTTGTGCTGATGGGTTTAGATTTCCACAACTTTTCAAGGCTTCTGAAAGACATTGCTGCTTTAGCTATTCTGATTCTAATTTCTTTATTTGTATCCCCTTCCTGATCAATGTGACTTCCAAGATAGATAAAGTGGTCGATCTCTTTCACTGGTTTATTTTCCATGTATATTCTGTCACCTGTTGGAATTAAGCTTTTTATGACTTTAGTCTTTTCATGATTGATGTCAAGCCCAATCAATGGAAAATATACTAACATCAAAACAAATAACACCAGGGCTAAAAACTAAGAATAGCAAAATGTTATATCTTCTTAGCATTCCTGTTTGGTGCAGAAACATCGACATTAGACAGAAAAACAGAACAGAAAATTTAAGCCTTTGAAATGTGGATTTATAAAAGAGTAGGAATATTTGAATGGAAAGAAAACAAGTGAATTTGAATTTGCAGTGAATTGAGCAAATGTGATTTTTGGGGCATATTAAAAGACACAGCAGGGAAAATACAAGGTAAAAGAGGCAGAGACTGGCCAAGACTAACATGGACGAAAAACATCAAAAGATGGACAAGTCAGACTATGACAACCAACCTGCACTATCAAAGAAAGAGAGAGAGCGGAATGACTCTCCATGGTAGCCAACCTTCGAAGCAGAGATGACACTCAATGATAATAAGCAATAATCACATTAAATTAGATTTGTAATGGTATGAAGGTTGCAGTAAATTTACTTCAAAATAACAGCAAAAATATGTTTTATGCCGCGTTATCCTCTCATGTAAAACATATTCCTGAAATAAAATATGTAATGTCTTAACTTTGTTCTATCTATCTATCTATTGACCTTTCGAGCCATAGCCGGCCCATAGGGCATAGACCCAGATACTCTTTTTCTTATCTAAATTTCCATTCTAGCAGTTTTCAATCCTTGTAAAGATCTTCTATCAAATCTTGCCATTTGCCTCTGTTCTATGCGAGCAACTCTATCTCATTGAGGGAGCCGACTCTTGCGGCTCTTGCCTCCCTGATCAATATTCTTTTCAGTGTCTCTATAGGTTGGCCTCTTTTCCTCTTACCTGTTGTTTCCCACACGAGGGCTTGCTTTGTTATTCAGTTATTATCTCTCCTTATCACATGTCCAACATATAACCATCATCTTTTCTTTATTACTGAAGATATTAGTGGTTGATTGGCAATTTCTCTAATTTCCTCATTTGTTTTTAATTGCATGACTGTGGTACTTTACTTTGTGTGTGTGTGTGTGTGTGTGTGTGCATATCAGAAGACCTTATAATGTGTCCTTAACATATTTCTATTATTTATTTGCTTCCAAAAAAAGTGAAAGGCATAGCAATAGACAAAAAAAAAGATAAGGGATAGGTTGACTAGAGATTAGATGTTCTCCGGACATGAAGGTCTCAGAATCCCGCCATAGACAATTCAAATTTGTCTTTTTGAACACATAGTTTTATCATGGCTTTACCCTCCTCTAGTCTCTGGCTGAAATCCAATGAGCATTTTTAGATAATGGCGAAAAACATGAGGTCATGTGTGCACCATATGCACCTAAACTATCCTTGGCAGCTGAAAAGAATAGGCTAAAAGTAACAGCTGTCTGGGAAAAATAGTTTAACAAGTAGAAAATCAGCCCATGCTGAGAACAGATGAGTCGACACAGAAGGTGCAGATGTTACTTCTTGCCATAAACTAGTAACATAATGAATCCATGACAACTTAATAACAAGTGAATGCTGAAAAAAAAAACGTGAATTAGATTAGTATGTTTGTGAATTTAATGTTTCAATCAATTTTAGTTTTTGAAAAGTACACTGTTTTAAACATCAATTGAGCAGTTGTATATCTTTATTAACTCTTAATTCATAATTTTGATATCAGCTTTTATCTGTTGACAATAATAATTTAAAACATAAAAAAACATTGGGTATTTGAAAGTAAAATAGTTACAGGTGGCAGATTTTTAACATTCTAATGTGCTGAAAAAAACATTTGTAAATTGTGCTTTAAAAAAAAATTTCTATCACCACTGTCAGTTTAATGTCAGATGGTTAAAGCAGGAATGTAAAGAAATGGAGAAACAACAAAAGAAAGACTCAAAATTTATGCACAATCAGTTAAATAAATTAACAAGAAGAAAAGAAGTAAAAGTTTCAGGATGAGTGAAATCAAAGGAAAGAAATATAATGGGACAGGAGAAGATAATGTAAAGATGAACAGAATATACCGGTCAACTCTATGATGATGAAAGACCAGAGCTAAATAATTCAAACAAAGACATAGGACCACCAATAGTGCAGAGTGAAGTAGAGGAGGCAATTCAACACATGAAAAGGGACAAAGCTCCAGGTCCGGACAATATAACAATCAAAGAGATAAATGCATTAGGAAAGCTGGGAGTACAAGTCATAACAAAACTACTCAATGACATGTATTACACTGGACAACATACCCAAAAATCTATTAAAATCTATCGTTGTAGCCATACCGAAGAAGGTTGGCGCCACTGATTGCGAAAACCATCGCACTATTAGTCTCATAAGCTATATGATGAAAATATTACTAAGAATCATGAGACATGTAAGGAACAAAATAAGTGAGGAACAAAGTGGATTTATGGTAGGAAAGGGCACCAATAATGCAATATATGTCGTGAGAACATCATTGAAAGAAAGAGCTATAAAGGTAAAGAAAGATCTATATATGTGCTATATAGACTACACACAAGCATTTGACAAAGTAAAGCATGTGAAAGTAATAACAATGCTGGAGAAATTAAACATCGATGGCAAGGATCTGCAAATCATAAAAAAAATATGTACCAGCAACAAACAGCAGCCATACGAATTAGCAACCAAACAGGACAGTTCCAATATATAAAACAAGGTGTCAGACAAAGCTATGTTCTGTCGCTGGATTTGTTTTCACTTTACAGCGAAAATATTATGACATAAATAGTAGATATAAAATGAATTGAGGTCACAACATAAATAATTTACGATATGGGTATGACACAGTCTTAATATCAGAGACAGAGAATGATCTACAAGAAATGATAGACATGATAGTAAAAGAAAGCAACAAGAAGGGTCTCGGTCTGAATAGAAAGAACACAGAAGTAATCATCATATCAAAGAAACAATCATCACCATCATGCAGCATAACAATAAACAGGACAAATCTGAAACAAGTGCAACACACATAAAATACTTGAACACAATAATAGCATCAGATGGAAGATGCACCGCAGAAAAAAAAGCAAAATAGCATTTCAGAAAATGAAAAACATTTTATGTAACAAATATATGTCAATGGAAGTGAGAAAGAGAGTTCATTGGTGCTATTTAAAGCCAATTCTGACCTATGGAAGCGAATCATGGATGGTGAACAAACAAATTAAAAGATTATTAGAGACCACTGAGATGGGATTTCTCAGAAGAATGTTGAAAGTTCCCTGGACAGCTGAAAATACCAATGAGGAAATTCTCAAAGAGGCCAACACAAAAAGGAAGCTTCAAAGAAACATCAGAAAGTTACAATCAAAATTTTTTGGGCACATCATGAGAAGAGGAAAGTTGGAATACTTGGTTACAACTGGCAAAATACAAGGAAAGAGAGATCACTGATGACAAAGAGAGAAAAATACTAGAAAGCTTAGTGTCATGGTATGGAAAATAGTAAACAACAGAATTGATAGGATGCATGTTGGTTAGAAGATTGTGGAAGGACATGATTGCCTGTGCCAACCTGTATGGCACATGATGATGATGACCGTCAGTTTAAGAAAATCATAAGGGAGAACACACTCGTTGATGATGAACATTTGTGGCTTTAAAACCTGCAGGTGTCAATGTTATATTGATTCTTTCACTTTTAATGCCCTGTTGTTTATCCTGTTTTGGCCACGGGATACGTACATAGATTTTATATTAAAAAAACACTGAATACTACCCTAGCCACACTCAAACACAACTATGCTTAAGTTTGTTATAATTTTATTTATTTCTCTCTTGTCATTCCTTAACAGCTCAGCTTTTATTAATTGAATTCTGAATTGTTGAAAGCTTTTAATGTCAACAAGAAAATAGATATTTCAGTTAGACACTGTCTTCAATCTGTCAAATATTTTGTGTTTATTTTAACAATGTGCAGGTAGATTTAATCAGTAATTTTCATCCTTTATGGTTCAGTACCCTCTGTTTAAACTTATCTTTAACCGTGTATTCCTATCTAATAGTTTGTCACTGATACATTAAGATTTGCTCATTTGTGTCTTTCTCTCTCTCTCTCTCTCTCTCTCTCTGTCTCTCTCTCTCTCTGCGATCAGGACTCAATCAGAGTAGGATTCCAGACTCTCACATGAAGTCAGCTGTCAGGTTAAGTGTGTTGATTGCCCCCACAGACAGAACATCACAACTAGAGTCTGCCAGATCCACTGTGATTGAACACCCGTTAAAACGCTGCACTGTGTTCTGCGCCAGTGGCCCAGTGCATCCGATTTCAGCCAGCATTTTATTCAGGTTTGCATTCCTTAGCCTTTGATTGTCCCCAATCTTCCTGCAAGGCAGCAGATGATCTTTTCTGTACGGGAATTCTGCCCTTAGATGGTCGGCCCTCCCAGGTGTATGAGCACCATCTGCCCGAGTCACTAGAGGTGACTAACACAGACATGCACACACAAAGATATGAGATGTGACCAACGCAGACATTCACACAGCGATACGAGGCATGACTAACACTGACACACATCAAGATATATGACACATGACTAACATAAACATGCATATAAAGATATGAGATATGACTGACATAGACATGCACACACAAAGATATGACACATGCCTAACATAGACATGCACACAAAGATATGAGATATGATCAACATAGACATGCACACACAAAGATATGAGATGTGACTAACATAGCTATGCACACACAAGGATATGAGATGTGACATACACAGATATGCACACACAAAGATATGAGATATGACTAACATAAACATGCACACATAGATATGAGATATCTAACTCAAACATGCACACAAAAAGATATGACACATGACTAACACAGATACACACTAAGATATGAGATATGACTAAACACATACACATAAAGATATGACACATGACTAACACAGATACACACTAAGATATGAGATATGACTAAACACATACACACATAAAGATATGACACATGACTAACACAGATACACACTAAGATATGAGATATGACTAAACACATACACACATAAAGATATGAGACATGATTAACACGGGCACACCAAGATATGAGATATGACTAACATGACACACACCAAGATATTTGTCTTTCCAGGCAGATGAAATACACATTCTTCTTCTATTTTACATGCAAAGTGATTAGATAAAGTTGAATCTTAAAATATTAGAAACTTTTGTACTTAAAAATGTAATATTGCAAACCAGAAACTCTCAGATTTGCCAATATTTGAACCTTTTTTGCTATGAGCATTCTATCTATGTATTGTCTTTTCGAGCCGAAGATGGCACATACGGCAGAACCACAATCTCAAAAACAGAAACTTGAGTGCCAAAATGGCACATATTGCAGAATTCACTGCCTCTAAAATATATGGATCTGTTTTCATAACAATACTTTTTACTGATATCTTGTCAAGCCTATGGATTTTTTTTCCCTTCGCCAGCTGACAAAGTCCCTAGCGACTAGGAACTGAATTGTGCATGTTAAATCCATTTTTCCCTGGCAGCTGTGTGCACAGGGGTCCTTCACAGCACAGGCAGATAACTTCGTCTTCAGAGGAATAATTTTTTCCGTCGATGAGTAATTGACGTTTCAAATCGGGCCTCGCTGCTGAGACCAGGGGTGGTTGCCGCAGAGAGAAATCATAGATAAAAATCCCAACCAGTGTAGCCCGGACTTGAACCCACAGCCTCTTTTGATGCATAAAGCCACTTCTTCAGTTTATTTATAAATAAACATAAATTTAGTGCATTGAGCAACTGTTTATATCATTTTTAAATATTCAAGCTTTATCATACAGTGTTTGTTTGGTTCAAAATTAATATTACATTTAATAAAACACATAAGTAATGATCATCAACATCAAGTACCAAGCCTGCAGGCTTTGGTGATAATGACCCCCTACAACTCCTGACCTCGACAGTTATTTATCATTTCTGTTGTTGACCTTCTGCCAAGCCATTCTCTTAATCTGTCTGGTATCTTTTCTCTTTGCTTCCATTTCATCAAACCTCAATTTTCTTGGATATTAGCTCTTTTTTCGCTTTGGCCTCTTTCTGAATGCTTTCGTTACTCTTCTTAGCTGTCCATGGTATTCTCAACATTCTTCTGTAAAACCACATTTCTACAGCCTCACTTGATGTTCTTGTCTATTGTCCATGATTCACATCCATATGTTAAGATGGCTCTACATAACATTTAAGAACTCTTAAGTGATGATTTTAATAGATAAAAAGAATACAATTTAACAAATTATTACACCCATTTATGGATATTAAATTATTAAGTAATTAATTATAATTTAAAAAAAACTTTTTCCCCCAATATTGTGCTAACAGTGCAGATGTGGATCTACAGAGACTCAAGAACAATCGGAAAAATAACCAGCAAAATGAAATATGATGGATGCATGATGAGAAACAGTCTGAGGGCTATTATCAGAAGTCAAGAATAGGAAAACAAATCTAGGAATAATTCACTATATTGAATGCACAGAGACTTTCTTTCTTTCTTTCTTTCTTTCTTTCTTTCTTTCTTTCTTTCTTTCTTTCTTTCTTTCTTTCTTTCTTTCTTTCTTTCTTTCTTTCTTTCTTTCTTTCTTTCTTTCTTTCTTTCTCTTGTACCCGTTCGGGTGTTAAGAGCTAAACAAAGTTATGGTTTTTGACAGCTTCAATCATTGTTAGTTGATGTTGTAGCATTTCTTTGATGTTGTCTGTCCATCTTAATCTGGGTCTGCCTCTTCCACTTCTCCCTTATTTTCTTTTAATATGTGCTTTGTATGGAAAGGAATCACACATCATTCTTTCTAGATGGGCAAACTAGTTTATTTGTTGTTACTGTATGTAGCTTAGGATTGGTTCAGTGTCTTACTCTGATAATATCAAAGAAACAACAGATACACTTTTTTGGCCATGTGATAAGACAGAAAAAGTTGTGTGTGACAATGCACCTTTAACAAATACTTCAAGAATACTAGATCAAAGGGCCGACCTTGAAAAAGAATGATTGGTGAAATATTACGGACATTTTAGGTTTAATTTCACATATTTAGACATTTCATATAGTAAAAACTTAGATATGAGTTATTTAAAAAGTAGACGTTGACAATAGAAGTTTATAAAATTAAACTTGAGAAACATATAATAATTGAATGATATGATGTCATCATTCATATTTGATGCACACATTTTACGTATGTTTACGTGATTTATGTATCCACTTTTATGTAATTGTGGAGTAATATTCTAATACATAAAACTATCATGGGATGCACATTTTGAGGTGTTATTGCTTACACTCAATTGTTTTCACCATTTTTTTGGGTTAAAATACAAAAGTTGTGAATCATTGTGGGGTGTCTTTGGTTTACAAGAGTTCTTTAACTCTTTCAGTACGGAAGGTTATTATCAATTACATCTCAGTGGTAGAGATTTCAGAGACAAAATTTTTCATGTTTTTTAATATTAATCTACATATTTATATTTATCTAACACTTAACATATAATAATTGCATTTTTAGATAATTAAACAAGGAATTAGATTTCACCAATAACAAGATGATACAAGACATAAAAAGAATATGATTTGATGATAGTCTACACTAATCAAATTGAGAGTAACGCACTGTGCGGCTAAACATACATGACCAAAATCGTCATGGCGCATGGTGCGGTGAAACGTACGGAAAGAGTTAAATTAACCCTAAATATGTGAATTCTTTCACAGGCACGTTTATTTTATTTGTTAATTGACAAGATGAATTTGTTTGTTGACAATAAGTGTTGTTTTTTTTGTTTACTGACAACTTGTTTTCTATTTATCAACTGTCCAGTTGATTTAAAACAAAAAATGTAATGTTGAGTGTAATAAAAATGCAACAATTTCATTGGAGTATTTTAGTTTAAATTAAAAAAAAAATAACTGGCCACTTCAGAAGCATAATTTTTTTAGTCACCTATGACTTAATCAACTACAACTAATACTGTAGCAACCAAACAAATAATTGCTCAGAGTTTTTTTTGAAAATTAAAGAAATGAGTTTGCACAATGTAAATAAACTTTGTTAAGTATGTCATTTAAGAAATACAGACAGATCACAGAGTAGTTAAATTCGAGGCATTTTATGCATTTATGTTAATTTTTTTGTTTGTCTTAACATAATTTTTCATTTGCTTATGTAAAATATATCTATTTATTAAAAGAATAATAATGAAACAAGTTATATAAATAAATATATGCAAGGGTTGTTCATAAAATTCAGAGACTGAATTTTTTTCCAGGAAACTATATTATGCAGTGAATTAACACCAGTGAGTGAGTTGTAGTAACAATTCATGAGTGTACAATCATCTTCTCTCAGGTGCGTTGCTCAAGCCTCCAAGTGAATGTTTATCTATGGGTTCCTGCACAATTTAAACATGAATGACAAATTTCAACACCTTGTGTGCATTGATTTCTGCGTTTACCTTGGGGAAAACTGCTGCTGAGACTTATGAAATGCTACAGTCAGCTTTTGGTGAGTCCTGGCTGAGTTGATCATAGATATTTGGCTGAAATTGTCAGTCACTGGATGCTGAGGAGGGAATCTGAGCACCTATGGACATGTTGAGAATGCAATGATGCTAATCCACAAATAATTCATTAGATATTTGAGTGATCTTTAGTCTTCAAAGTGAATGCAGATTATTTTAAAATGACTAGCACACACCCCTCTGCACAGAATTAGACTGTGGCACGTGCAAAAAAAAACTCACACTAACTGACATTTAACAGTCAAAGACGAAGCAGAGGATGTAGGAATAACAGTTGCTGCTTAACACACAATTCTATGTGAAGATTTGGGTATGAGACATCTGTTAACAAAACCCGAACCCCATTTCCTGACTGCAAATGGAAAATCAAATTTGCACTGATCTCCTTGAGCGAGGCCGTGATGATTCCAACTTCATGTCATTGATAATCACTGGCAATGAAACCTCAGTTACTGGTACGACTTCGAAACAAAGCTAATGTCATCCTTGTGGGGAACAAAATTATTTCCTCAGCTGAAGAAGGCATGGCAGATGAAGTCCAAAGTCAAGATCATGTTGATTATGTTCTTTGACATAGTTGGACTAATACATGTGAATTCATTTATAGAGGGCAGGCAATTCAAAACATCCGCCCTATAATGCCTCAGTGATGCTGTCTGCAGAGATATCATCCTGAGAAATGGCATGCCAGCATTTGGATCCTTCACCATGACAATGCCCCCTGTACACATCTGTTAAGACAAAATGAAAAGAATTTTTGGTAAAAAAAACACCACATTCCTTTGCTTCCACACTCTCCTTGTTCACCGGACCTTGCATTCTGCGACTTCTTCCCATAACTAGAGAATATATTGAAAGGTCACTAATTTAATGAAGTAAAAATGATTCAAGCAAATACAAAGAAACAAATTCAGATTATCTCACAAAGTGAGAGGTACCTCTATAAATGGCAGGACTGCTGAAAGAAATGAATGTGAGGAGTCAACTTTGAAGAAAACTCAACTAAAAAGCTTGTCAGTTTCCTCATTTTGTAAAAGAGAAATTCAATCCCAGGACTTTATGAACAACCTTCATATATGTATATATGCTCAATGTATATTTGTATAGGTATGTGAATACCATAAAGATATCTAACAGTTATCTCAGTGTGAATATATTTATGGGAGACAAAGAAACTATCTACCGAGCATTTCAGTTTACAGAAGGTAGGAAGCGTATTGATATTTTTTAAGGGAGAGGAGGGGTAGGGATGCACTAATTTGGACACAAGATGAGTGGCGGGGGCACTATCTTCTCCAGTTAACAGGCAGAAAATTGTTACCACAATAATGAAATATAGAGATATAATGCAAAGTTGGGGGTGGGTTGCAACCAAAGGTACTAACTGCATTATGTCTGTCTTAGGAAAGAGATAATTAAGTCATCTGGTGAGGACCTTCTTGTCAATAAAAGGTCTTAAAGATAATCCAGGAACTCTCGTAGTTGCTACAAAGTTTAAACAACTAACAGAGATCTTCTTATGTAAGCATTTTTGGAATAGATTGAATGCGTTTCTATTTGCAAGAACAAGAACAGTCTTTTATTTACTTTATTTAAGTCTGTCACTGTTGATTTTCTTTGTTGAGGGTGAGATGGAGTGTTCAGATCATTGCTCAGTTGTGTGTTTCCTGCATGGTACCTGTCATGTCTGCTAGTTCATGAATCCACTCTCTTCTAGGACTACCTTCTCCTCTCAACCCTTTGTTTCTGAGTGTTAAAGCTAAAAAGAACAGTTATGCACTAGTTGCGTGTCCTTTGCAGAATGTTGCAATCATTACAGCTTGTCTGAAAGAATCTCTTTCTTTAGAAAGATCTCACACTTTTTCTGTTGTTGTGCTCAAGGTTTCTTTGATGTTTTGAAACCATTTTATCTTGGTCTGCCCCCATCTTGTCTTACTGGAATCATGTCTTCCATTTTTTTCTTGAAAGAAAAGAACAGTAAGATAATAAAGGGGTACTTCATACATGGTTGTTTGAAAACAGTTTTTAGGACTGTTTTTATTTGCTCTCAGCTGAACCCACATGATAGCTCAGTGGTTAGTGAACTGGACTACAAAGGACAAGAGGTAGGGTTCGATCCCAACCGACGGCTTCACGGTTCACCCAGCCTTTAATGGGTACCTGATTTTTTTTCAGGGAAAGTGAAGCGGCACTGGCGTAATACCGACCACATTACCCCAAAAATCATATGCCGAAGGTCTGTAAAATATATGGTCACTAACACCATATTCCCAATATGCCACTTGGCGTGACGGGGGTACTTGACTACTTTTTTTTTTTTACAGCTGAACCCAGACAGAATGAGATGTGTCGCTTTTCACTTGATCTTTCGTGATATCAGACCAGGCACCTTGTATAATGCATCAGATTTATTATAGTGAAGCTTTTTTCATAAAACCTTACCAGTAATTCATCTATTGTTCTCTCAGTCAGTATGTGTTCCTACTCTGTGGTTCCTTGCTGCAGTTTCCTCATATTCCAAGTTTGGCTTGCTGCCGGAGCTACTGAGTTTAGTGCTCTGTGCACACTGTGAGCTGTGTTTTTCATCCGGTTCATGTTTCCATATTCTGATTGCTTACGATGAATGATATCGTATGACGGACAGTTTGGCTCCTTTCACTCTTAGTGCAGTTAGGCCTTATGTCTTTTGGCATGTCCTGTAGCTGCTATGATGGGAACTGCAACTGCCTTTCTTTGTTTGGATTCTTCATTGCAATGAAATGTTAATTCGGATGATTTCACTGGCATGGGTAGTTGTTGAGCAAATATGGATTTTAATTCATTTGCAGTGAAACTGGGGCCTTCGACTTCCTACAACTACTACTCTGTGGTTGGTAAAAAATCAGAACTGTTCAATGCAACCTTTGAATCACATTAGGCATCTTTTGATTTTGCCATGGGCTAACCATCTCAGTTCTCTTCATAGCTTTCCTCTCCCAATCTTACACCATTCTCTAGCTCTTTTTTCAGTATGTTTCTAGTCTTTGGTCAATAACTCTTTCTTTCAGAAATCAGAACATTAAGTTGTTTTAAGCTACCTTTTTTTGTATATTCTTCAATGACAGTTTCTCATCTTAAGCTTTCTCACTCTTGGAGTTTGCTCTAACCACTACTTTATTATTATTGGTCTTGATCATACCATCAAAACAGTCACTGACTATCATGCCATATGACTTATTTTAGAACCTGAAGAAATTCCTTTTCCTGGACTATTTCCATCATTTGAAATCTCCCAAATATAGACAACCACCATCTATGGTATACCTCTAACTTCCTGTTCTCAGCAAATTTACCTTTAGATTTTTATCTTTCTTCATAAGGTTATTTACATCTTGACAGTTTTGGGGGTTTCTTGATGTCTTCTGAGTACATGAACTATCCAGTTCTCATATCTCGCTGCCTGTTATAACTATTTGCATGGAATAGAATACCACAATACGGATAGTTAATTTTTGGAGAGGGTGGTTAGCAGTGCTAAGGATGAGGTTATGGGGCTGCGAATGTGGTTGAGGATATCTCTCTCTGTGATCAAGACTCAATCAGAGTAGGATTCCAGACTCTCTCATGAAGTCAGCTGTCTGTTTAAGTGATTCGATTGCCCTGTATAGTTTCTCTTCCAGGGAGGTTAAGGTTCCACATTGCTTTGGTTAAGGATATAAATATGTGTGAAGGGTAGATGGATTTATGAAACTAAGGGGATGGCAAACGTGAGTTTAGAATCAAGGGAACATCGAGGATGAGCTTTATGAGTTTATAGGGAGGATGAGTTTGTGAGACTAAGGAAATAAGGAGAGGGAATTAGTAAAACTAATAGATTTGGTGAGAGTGAATTTATGGAAATAATGATCATGTAAAAAAAAAAGCCCAAATAATGGTGATAATGAGTTTATCTAAATTAAAACATTTAGGAAATATAGTTTTTGGAATGATCACTATTGTATCCTAGTGTTTTTTTTCTTCTGTTTTAAACATTGTTATTTATTCTGTATACTAAACCACCTTCTTTGATAACACTATTTTAATCACCATTGATAAGTGGGTTTGTGAATTTCTCCTTTTTTTCAGAGGATGATGATGGCTATTATCAAGAAGAAGAACAAGATGAAGAGGAGGAAAAAGGTACCTGTTATTTGAAATTTTATATTTTGAATTATTAATAAGGCAAATGTGATTTAGATAGCAACGCATGCATTTTTATTGCTTACTTTTCAGCAACTAGTGCAACAGAATATGGAGGGGAAAAGTCTTAATTAATCAAAACAAAAGAATGGAACTAGGAAAAGACTGATGGTAGGAATGTAATCTAGTAACTTTAGCCCTAGATAGAGAGATAGTAGGATCCCTGCCATACTCCTGTTCTTATTTCAGATGCTTCTGTAAGCTGCCCTTTGTGCACATCACTACATTTCATTCCTTCATACATTGTTTTTATCAGGTTAATAAACTTTATGGGGATTCCGTAATGACTTAGCAACTTCCAAAGCATTCCTGTCTAAACTATCAAATGCCTTTCCTAAACTATGAATCCAATATAAAGTGGTGACTGTAGTTCTAAGCTTTGTTCAACTATTATACGTAAGGTTGTTATTTGATCAGCACTTGATTTGTTTTTCCTAAAACCTGTTTGTTAATCTCTCAAATGTTTCTCTATGGCCTCTTTTAGTCTCTCCAGAATGATTCTGCTTAGTTTTTTCCAGGCACTGACAGCAGTATAATTCCCCTATAATTTGTGCACTCCTGTAAACTTTCTTTCTTTGGTAGTTTGATCATACAACCTTTTTCCAGTCTTTAGGTATTTCTTCCCTTTCCCATATTTTATCTAGTAGATTATGTAACATCTTGGTACAGGTGTTAATATCTGCTTTGATGACTTCTGAAGGAATTTCATTTGGTTCTGTAGCTTTAACATTTTTTAATAGCTTGATGGCTTTAATTATTTCTCCTTTGCTTGATTTTCTACATTTAACGTGCAACTTTTCCTCTGCTGGTTATATATCTGGAGGGTTAGTTGGGCCAGGTCTGTTCAAGAATTTGTCAAAGTGCTTCATCCATCTTTTCATTTGTCTCCTTAATATTATTACTAAGCAGATTTCCTTTCTTATCTTTAATAAGGCGTTGATCTGTTTGTATTTTCCGTTTAATTTCTTTGTGCTGTTCTACAGTTCTTTCATATTTCCTTTACTTGCTGCTTTTCTGCCTCTTTAGCTAGTTATCTTTATATTCCATCTTATCCCTTTTTAAGCATCTTCTCACTTCTTTGTTCACCTCTGTGTAAATTTCCTGTGCCTAAGATTTAGTATTTCTTGTTTTGTTTTTATTTATGTCTGCTTTCTTGTTCTTTCTTTCTTTAATTTTCTCCAGGGTCTCTGCGGTCATCAATGCCTTATTCTGGCATTCTCTTTTCCCCACATTTGTGGTGGATTGTTCTACAGGAACATTTTTGGAATTGTTGGCCAAATAAAATAAGCAACCAAAAGCTGGACATGTTTCTTCACATGTCTCCTTCCAGATATCCTTTACCCGTTTCCAGTGATCCTCTATATTTAATGTACAAAGGTGAGTTGGCGATCTGGACTCCTTGTGGCTTTCTATGGATTGCGTCATACATCTCTTAGACAGCCTTTATCTTTCCTGGATGGTTGATTAACTTTTTTTTTTTTTTTGACTTGTCCATGTCTGTGAAGTTTTTGCAGCTTTTTTTTTATGGTATAGGATAGCCAGTCCCAAGTCCAACCCTCCTTAGTCGCCTCTTATGAACATGCTTGATAGGGAACAGCGCCAGAATTCTTTACTCCCCTTTTGGACCCGGCAACACACGGGTGTAATATGACTGTGTTACTGACAATAAGTCTGTAGAACACCTACTAACTAGACTGTTACTGACAAAAAGTCTGTAGAACACCTACTAAATAGACAATGTTTCTGACAAAATGTCTGTAGAACACCTACTAATGAGACTATGTTACTGATGAAAAGTCTGTAGAACACCTACTAACTAGACTATGTTACTGGCAAAAAGTCTGTAGAACACCTACTAACTAGACAATGTTACTGGCAAAATGTCTGTAGAACACCTACTAATGAGACTATGTTACTGGTAAAATGTCTGTAGAACACCTACTAAAGAGACTATGTTACTGGTAAAAAGTCTGTAGAACACCTACTAACAACACAATGTTACTGGCAAAAAGTCTGTAGAACACCTACTAACTAGACAATGTTACTGGCAAAATGTCTGTAGAACACCTACTAACAAGACTATGTTACTGGCAAAATGTCTGTAGAACACCTACTAACTAGACAATGTTACTGGCAAAATGTCTGTAGAACACCTACTAACAAGACTATGTTACTGGCAAAATGTCTGTAGAACACCTACTAACTAGACAATGTTACTGGCAAAAATTCTGTAGAACACCTACTAACGAGACAATGTTACTGGCAAAATGTCTGTAGAACACCTACTAAAGATAATATGTTTCTGGCAAAATGTCTGTAGAACACCTACTAAAGTTAATATGTTTCTGGCAAAATGTCTGTAGAACACCTACTAAAGATAATATGTTTCTGGCAAAATGTCTGTAGAACACCTACTAAAGATAATATGTTTCTGGCAAAATGTCTGTAGAACACCTACTAAAGAGAATATGTTTCTGGCAAAATGTCTGTCTAGTGACAACATAAAATATAGATAATAAGATGGTGATAAAAGTTCAGAGATTATATGAGCCTGGAACAAAATATATGCTGTATTGAAAAAAACACAATATTATGTTAGGAGTTAGATCAAAACAGTAAGGCAGAATACCTTGCAACAACTACTAATTATTTCAAGTGTGACTTAAGTAGTTTATGATAAGTAGACAAGTAGTTTATGTTTCTACACATAAAGAGGAACATTTTTGGAATTGTGGGTCAAATAAAAAAAAAGCAACTAAAAACTTTAAAAAGTACTAACAGGAGCTAATGCACAAAACGATAATTGATGTTGAAGCTGGATCGCTCATGCTAAAAAGCATACAGGAAAGAAACACTACTATGCAATAGACTCTTTGACAAGAAGATGGGAGGCATATCAAGGTAACAGTCACAGAAATTTTCCTTGGATTATCCTAGAGCAAACAATCAACATTTTTCAGGCACATCATGAGAAGAGGAAAGTTGGAAAACTTGGTTATTATTGACAAATTACAGGGAAAGAGAGATCGCAGATGACAAAGAGAGGAAATACTGGATAGCTTGGTGTCATGGGATGGAAAACATTCAACAACAGAACTCATACAATGCATGGTAGATAGAAGATTGTGAAAGGACATGATTGCTTAGCCAACTGGTATGGCACATGATGATGATGATTCACAGAGAAAAGTGTGGAAACAGAGATGGAGAGTGTAAACATGTTGATACATTATTTCTTCACTACAAGTTTTTTGTTTCTGATTTAGTCGTGCAGTATGTTGTTGCCTCATAAACTCATTGATTTTACTACGGTATATGGGGCTATGATTGAACATAAAAAAATATCTACAATCAAAAGAAGATAGACATGTTGGCCATGTGGTGAGAAGAGACAACAAGAAAATCTCAAAGCAAGCTCTCAAATGGGAACCTAAGTAAAAAAAAAGTAAAGTACCCCTGTCACGCCAAGTGGCGTATAGGCAAATATGGTGTTAGTGACCCTATATTTCACAGACCTTCAGCACATGATTTTTGGGGTAATGTGGTCAGTATTACGCCAGTGCTGCTTTACTTTCCCAGAAAAAAATCCGGTACCCATTTAAGGCTGGGTGAACCTGGAAGCCGTCGGTTGGGATCGAACCCTACTCCTTGTCCGTGGTAGTCCAGTTCACTAACCACTGAGCTATCGCGGCTTCCAAATGGGAACCTAAGAGTAAAAGGAAAAGAAGCCGACCTAGAGAAACACTAAAGAGACCATGGAAGTGAGAAGCAACAACAGGCATCAGATCTGTTGTTAAGGTTGAGAGATTCACCTAGAACAGGGACATGTGGTGAGATATAATGTGGTTCTATCAGAAGCAATAACAGGTGATCAAAATATTGCCCCACCTCCCAGTGGTGCCTCTGGAAAGGGACTAACCAGTAAATAGGGTTTATAAAAGGAAGACAACCCAATTTTGAAAAAAAAGCATCATACTGAAGTCAGATGTATTAGATTGAAGTCACAAAATATTATAACTCACTGTAAACCATGACAGCACATCTGTGCTCATTAAAAATCCTCATCTCTTTAAAGGCATTCAATAAACGGTTGATTTAAAATTGTTAATCTGAAAGTTTAAAAAAAGAAACTCATCCAGTATTTTTTATTTAACCAGTGAACTAATAAGACAAAATTCAATAACATGTGCAGCTGTTTTCTATATGCCATTGCGACTTATGTATTGATTTTTGTTTGCTGTTAACAGTTACAGTTAAATGGATACAGAAATGTTGAATGAACAACTATTTAATGTTGAAGTCATGGGGGTCAGAAAGATAAGACGGATTGGATAAAAAAAAATTGGAATGAGAAGGCGAGCTCTTATATTTAGCGAGTCTCAACACAATGATGTGAATCATGGAGAATTAATAAAGTAATAGGACATTGGCTTGTAAACCACAGAGATATTTGTTTTCCATAAGAATTTTGAGTATCAAATAAATTAATATCAAATTAACATTTATGGTGTAGAAAATATGTATAGAGCCAAGACACCTACCAGCAACTGGGCTAAGAGTGGTCAGTAACTCATCGTTGACTGCTTGGTGTCAGGATCAATAAACAGTAGGGCTGATCAAAACTCTTATTCCACCTGCCAGTGGTACTTCTGGAAACAGACTAGACCAAATTATTAGGGGATCAAAGAGTGAAGACAACCTGGTTCTGAGAAATACTAAGTTGAGGTCAGATGTGTTGGGCCAAAAGGCGCTTATATCATAGCCCTGATGACATTCCCAACACAGTGCATCTACACCGTAGTAGGGAAATCTTGTACACAGCTTCACAGCAGGAGGTAATCTGATCATCAGAAGGGGACCCCGTCAGGCAAGATAGAGGGAAGCAAAGAGAAAAGATACGATACAGCTTGAGTGAATGACTTGGTAGAGGGACTACGACAGAAAGGATAAATAACTGTTGAGATAGAAAGTTGTGGAGAGACATGATTACCTACGCCAGCAGGCACAGTAATTCATGATGATGAAGTTAAATTTTGCTGTCAGGCACTCCACTGGGGTTCTTGACTGTTTATTAAGGCATTTGGCTTGTGTACCATGGTATCCAATTTTAGCAATGATATGAGAATGTTGAAAAGAATACTGTCCTGCATATTGTCTTTGTATCTGATGTTACATGTTCATCAATATTAGAGCCTGCTGTTCAATCACTTTGTGTTCTTTGCAACATGTTTTATCAATTTACAATTGATTTTTTCGGTGTATAATATAAAGTGCTTTAAAGCATATTGAATTTATCATTTGCTTTAGTTTTTTTGTTTGTTCTAAGTGAAGCTTCATGCTACATATTATGTTTCCTGTCCTTGTACTGTTGTGTACTTTAAACAAATTTTTAAGGTATGGCCTATATGTAAAAGTAAAGTACCCCCCGTCACGCCGAGTGGCGTATAGGGAAATATGGTGTTAGTGACCCTATATTTTACAGACCTTCAGCACATGATTTTTGGGGTAATGTGGTCGGTATTACGCCCGTGCTGCTTTTACTTTCCCAGAAAAAATCCGGTACCCATTTAAGGCTGGGTGAACCCGGAGCCGTCGGTTGGGATCGAACCCTACCCCTTGTCCGTAGTAGTCCAGTTCACTAACCACTGAGCTATCGCGACTCCTACTAATTTTTAGGGAATTAGTAAAACCCAGGTGTCCTCGCCAGGGTACGAACCCCGGCTGTTGCCGTGGTAAGCCAACCGCCTATCGATTGCGCTAACCGGACACCCATGGCCTATATGTACAACAAATTAATGTTTTCTAATTTTGTTGTTACAGAAATTGAAATGTATCAAGTGAATGTGGGTTGTATTTATTTATTTTGTTATTGTTACTAAATGCTTTTATAATTGTTTTCATTCCGTGTTATTTGATTAATTTTGTTGTTGTTACAAAGCAGTGTTTTCATTTTATATGATTTGTTGAATTGCTTCTCAAATAGTGTATTATGAAGAGTCTGATGAAAACAATGTGAATGGCAAGGAAGTTGATGAAACTGGCCAACTTACTAGCAATAAGAATAATGGTGATCAAGATTCAGGTACAGTTATCATTTTATTTCTCACTGAAAAAATATACCTCTCAATTCATGAAGACCACCCCTTCTACTCGTGCAGTGAGTCCAGATTTATGCAGTTGCTAGTTGCAAGTTTTACACTGATTGTTTTATTCTCTTCCATAGTCACTGGATTGTAATTTGTTTTATTCTCTTCCTTAATCACTGGATTGTAAATTGTTTTGTTCTCATCCATAATCACTGGATTGTAAATTGTTTTATTCTCATCCATAATCACTGAATAGTAAACTGTTTTGTCCTTATTTTTTTAGTTTTGATCACTGAATTGTAACACTGACCTGAGGAAGAAACTCAAAATTGAACCAGTCACTAAATACATAAAGAAATAACAGATAAAATGGTTTTGTCAAATAACAAGACAAAAAGAACTAACAATGACTCAAAGAGCCATAAACAAATATGAAAACGCCAGAGTAAGAGGAAGACCGAGAAAGAGATGGATAAAGGGAATACTAGAGTCACTAGGAGGGATAACACCAGAAGAGGCCAACAGAAGAGCAAAGAATCACAGATTGCATCTCCCGTTGACGCCAACAGCATAGGAGGAAGGATAGAAGAAGAAGACTGAATTGTAAATCATTTGTCCTCATCCATAATCACTGAATTGTAAATACTGCCATATAAAAGAGACACAAAGTAAGTAATTTATATGGGAAAGTTCTACTTATGCATATCAATCCCATGAATGATTTAGGTGGTCTGGCATTTTGATAATACAAACTCATTAGCTTTGTCTATACACATATAGTCTTGAGTTACAAGAAATGTTGGACAATTTAGTGAAAGAAAGCAAAAATAAAGGACTCAGCCTTAATAGCAAAAAGACAGAGGTAATGGTAACAACAAAGAAAAAGACATCACCTCAGTGCAAAATAAAGACAAGTGGAACAATATTAAAACATGTAAATGAATTTAAATATTTGGGAACTTTGTTAACCTCAGTCGGAATATGTACAAAAGAGGTGAGATGCAGAATGGCTCAGGCAAAAGCAGCTTTCCAAAAAATGAGGAAGATACTATGCGATCCATTTTTGACAATAGAAACAAGAAAAAGAGTTCTTAAATGTTTTGTAGAGCCAGTCTTAACATATGGATGCGAATCATGGACAATAGGACAACAGACAAGAAAATCACTGGAGTCTGTAGAAATGTGGTTTTACAGAAGAATATTGAGAGTATCATGGACAGCTAAGAAGAGTAATGAAGATGTTCTGAGAGAGGTCAAAGCAAAAAGAGAGCTAATTTCCAATATTAGGAAGAAACAATCATCATTTTTTGGCCATGTAATGAGAAGAGAACAACTGGAATATATGTAACAACTGGAAAAATTGAGGGACGAAGAGATAGAGGGAAGCAAAGAGAAAAAATAACAGACAGCTTAAGAGAATGGCTTGGCAGAAGGTCAACAACAGAAATGATAAATAGCTGCAGAGATTAAAAGTTTTGGAGATACATGATCACCTACGCCAGTAGGCCCGGTACTTGATGGTGATACAAATATAAGACAGGTGACAGAATCATACAGACCTACATATGAAAAATAAGCAATTGTGACTAAGACTGGTTGGCGTACTACTTAACAGAACGGCTCATGTTCAATTCTCAGATGTAACAGATTTTTTTTTTTTACTGCAATGGCTTCGGAAGCAAAGAGAAAAAATAACAGACAGCTTAAGAGAATGGCTTGGCAGAAGGTCAACAACAGAAATGATAAATAGCTGCAGAGATTGAAAGTTGTGGAGAGACATGATCACCTATGCCAGCAATTTTGATTATGATTATGATGATAATGATGATGATAAGTTCTCTTGCTAAAGTTAAAAGGCTCATCCAGAACAGGGACATCCATTGAGATACAATGCAGGTTCAATGCAAAGTCTGGCTCTCAGCATCATAGATAACCAGACACAGAGAGTCTAGAATCTCTGCCCTCTTTAGTTCGAAAGAACAAAAAAATAGACAGATTCAAACTACAATAGTTGAGTGACCAAATATGAAGTCTAGTACTCAATACTTTCCCCAGATCAGTTAGCCTAGTACTCAATACTTTCCCCAGCTCAGTTAGCCTAGTACTCAATACTTTCCCCAGCTCAGTGAGCCTAGTACTCAATACCTTTCCCAGTCCACTGAGCCAAGTACTCAATACTTTCCCCAGCTCAGTTAGCCTAGTACTCAATACTTTCCCCAGCTCAGTTAGCCTAGTACTCAATACTTTCCCCAGCTCAGTTAGCCTAGTACTCAATACTTTCCCCAGATCAGTTAGCCTAGTACTCAATACTTTCCCAATTCAGTGTGCCTAGTACTCAATGCTTTCCCCAGCTCAGTGAGCCTAGTACTCAATACCTTTCCCAGTCCACTGAGCCAAGTACTCAATACTTTCCCAACTCAGTGTGCCTAGTACTCAATACTTTCCCCAGATCAGTTAGCCTAGTACTCAATACTTTCCCAACTCAGTGTGCCTAGTACTCAATACTTTCCCCAGCTCAGTGTGCCTAGTACTCAATACTTTCCCCAGCTCAGTGTGCCTAGTACTCAATACTTTCCCCAGCTCAGTGTGCCTAGTACTCAATACTTTCCCCAGCTCAGTGAGCCTAGTACTCAATACTTTCCCCAGCTCAGTGAGCCTAGTACTCAATACTTTCCCCAGCTCAGTGAGCCTAGTACTCAATACTTTCCCCAGCTCAGTGAGCCTAGTACTCAATACTTTCCCCAGCTCAGTTAGCCTACTACTCAATACTTTCCCCAGATCAGTGAGCCTAGTACTCAATACTTTCCCCAGCTCAGTGAGCCTAGTAGTCAATACCTTTCCCAGTCCACTGAGCCAAGTACTCAATACTTTCCTTAGCTCAGTGGACCAATAACTCAATTCCCCTACACCTCCCAGCTCATTGATCCAACTACTCAATGTCCAAACCAAGATCAGTGAACCAATAACCCATGTTTTTACCTGAAAAGACTAAAAAGCATCAAGTTGAGAATGAACTTGAACTCACATTTGCTTATGTCCAAGTCAACATATTAACCCATATGCCACTGATGTTCTCATACCATTTGCATCAATTCTTCCTTTTCCCTCACATTTTGTCATATCCATGACAGTATGTTTATACCTGTATCTCTGAGGATGAAATACTTCTGTATACTCAAGCCAAGAAAACCTGACCCTGATCTATATTTACACCACACAAACACCTCAGTCAATCAATACTGCAGCAATAGTGTTATCACTTGTGATCTTATTAATTCTCAGATCCTTTTTTCTTGTTGCACAGTGTTTAATAAAAATGGTGATGCATTATTATTATTTTGTCATTTTATCACATGTTCATTAAAAAAAAATTTTATTTTCAAAATATAGTCACTGCTACTGTGATCTCTGATTTTTTTTCGGACTGACAAGGCTCCGGGGTTCACCCAGCCTCTAAAAATGGGTACCAGAAATTATACTGGGAAGTAAAGGCGGCCTGGCGTGATGCCGACCACATCACCCAAAAATGTTCCGTGGTCATAGAAAAATATGGTCACTAACACCATATTCCCCATATGACTAGCAAGGCGTGGAGGGAACCTTTTACTGTGATCTCAAATACTCAAAACCCACAAGTGGATATCAAAATAGAAGGAATAGACCTGGAGACAGTACAGAGCTACAACTACCTTGGACATACTATAACCAGTGATGGAAAATGTACAACTGAAATAAACAAAAGAATAGGGGTGGCAAAAAGTAATTTTAATGTCATGAAGAACATACTAACATAAAAACAAATAACACCAGGGCTAAAACTAAGAATAGCAAAATGTTACATCTTCTCAATATTCCTATATGGTGCAGAAACATGGACATTAGACAAGAAAACAGAACAGAGAATTGAAACCCTTGAAATTTGGATATTATAGAAGAATAGGTAGAATTGTATGGAAGGAAAAGAAAACAAAGGATGAAGTCTTAAAACAATTAAAAATGAAAAGAGAACTACTAAGCACAATTCAAACAAGACAAGTGCGATTTTTAGGCCATGTTAAAAGACACAACAACTTACTAAAAGTAATCAGGGAGGGGAAAATACAAGGTAAAAGAGGCAGACCAAGACTAACATGGACGAGTAACATCAAAAGATGGACAAATCAGCCTATGACAACCTGAACCATCAAAGCAAGAGACAGAGCAGAATGGTGCTCCATGGTAGCCAACCTTCGTTGCGGAGACAGCATTCGATGATGATGATGACTGTGATCTGTTTAAATGCCCTGTTAAAATTAGTAGCAAAATTTAGTAATAGTTAAAAAGAAAGATTTGATTGCTGTCCTATATATTCATATGTGTATGTTCTGTTTCATGTTTTGTTATACTAGTTTTAAAGTCTTTTGTCATAAATTTGAAAGATAAATTGTGTAATGTGTTTAGTTTAGTTTAGTAGACAGGACATCCTCATTGTACATCGTATAAGTCAGTAAATGCTTAGATGTCCTCCGGAGCACATCCCTCAACGTTTAGCAACTAGTGACACCAGTGTTGTGTTGTGTTGTGTTGGTTGTCATGTCTTCTTTGGATTACTGCATAGTGCTCCCTTCTGGCACATCCCACCTTAACATTATATTCATGCAGTGTGTTCATGATTGCAGCTTCAGGATCATACTTTGAGTCATTTTGTTGTGTCCAGTGTCAGTGACGATATTCAGAATGTCATTGCTGTCAATTGCTCTTCTGCACTCAACATCAGTCAAACTGGCAAGTTTGTCAGCATGCTCATTGCCTCTTGCACCCTCATGTCCTGGTACTTTCTCATTTCCACTTCCAACTTGTGCCATGAATGCACACAAGCTCTGGTGCCTGTTGAATATCAGACCCATTTGTGTAAAAAGGGAGCTGTGATAGCTCAGTGGTTAGTGAACTGCACTACAAAGGACAAGAGTTCGGGTTCGATCCTGATCGATGGCTTACAGGTTCACCCAGCCTTAAATGGGTACAGGATTTTTTTTTTTCTGGGAAAGTAAAGCGGTACAGGCATAATACTGACCACATTACCCCAAAAATCATGTGCCGAAGGTCTGTAAAATTTATGGTCAATAACACCATATTCTATGTACGTCATGTGGCGTGACAGGGTTCTTTACTTTTACTTGTGTAAATAACTGCACCACTCTCAGAAGAGTTCTCAAAAATCAAGGCCGGCACATGCCTGTATAATGTGTAACTTATGGTAATATGAATATTTGTAGATAGTCACATTTAGAAAAAAAATGTGAAGAAAGAAAGAAATATTGTAATTAATTATGAAACTGCAAAAATGACATTTCTGTTTGGTACTTGAATTTCTTACTACCTATCATCAGTTTGGAAACCACTATAGTTCAGTGGTAAGTGCGATTTCTACAGATCAGAAGGGTCTGGGTTCTACTCCCAGATATGGTGAAATTTTTTTTCCCAACTGTTGCATCTTCATGTCTCACCCAGTCTCGGAAAAAGGGTACCAGAGATTTTTCTGGGAAAGTAGGATGGCCTGGTTAGGGGCTGATCATATCACCCATAACATTTATAGTTGGCAATTGAAGAATATTGGTGCTCCATGGCGATGATGAATAACAAAAGTGGCACTAACTATCTGTATTTATATAGATTGTTAATGCCTCTTTTGTTGTTCATCATCATTACAAACATCCTAATATTAGTGTGTTTTTTGTGTGGATAAAACAGACATGTTTATAAGTGAAATGGCAGATCATCCAGATGTGTCCTATATTTATTTTTACCTTTATTGTTAACCTTTTTAACTAAAACTTGGTATCTAGTTTATGATTTTTTATCTATTGTCTGTATACCTTAAGAAAACAATTGACAGTTTTTTCCAATATGGTAACATTTATTTTTTCATTTATCATCATCATCATGTGCCATACCAGTTGGTGTAGGTGATCATGTCCCTCCACAATCTTCTATCTACAGTGCATCGTATCAATTTTGTTGTTGACTGTTTTCCATGCCATGGCACCAAGCTATCCAGTGTTTTCTCTCTTTGTCGTCCGCGATCTCTCTTTCCTTTTATTTTGCCAGTTGTAACTAAGTATTCCAACTTTCCTCTTCTCATGATGTGCCCTAAAAATGTTGATTGCTTCTTTCTGATGTTTTTTTTAAGAGCTCCCTTTTTGTGGCATTTATCATAGTAAAGATAAAACCATATCCTTATAAGATAAAAATAATGATCTTGAACAGCAGTTACAGAAAATGGATATTGCCAGGGGGCTGGGTGGTTCAGAGTTAAGACATTGGCCTCAGATTAAGAAGGTCCTGGGTTTGAACCCTATCACAAAGAGTTGGAATTTTTCACATAAAAGAGAAAGGATATTGCATTATTATTAATATTTTTTTAGCAGTTAAAAAATTATGAAAGTAATGAACTCGTGTTGATTGTCATATTTCTGTGTATGTGGCAGATAATGACCAGTATGATCCAGATGTAGAAGACCACATCATGGAGGAAGTTGTTGATGAAGAGCTGGCTAAGAGAAACCGACCACCCACAGCTCCAACTAGCATGGTACTATTCTACACGTGGATGATTGTTGTAGTACTCATCTTTGCTGTGGGTATTTCCATGTACCAGTCCCGCTGCAAAGGAGTGAGAGTAAGTATTGATGCTAATGTCTAGGTTTTTTTTCATTGACAAAATTGTTATATTCTTTAGCAGCATAGTCTTTAGATTGAACTGAAGTCACAGCAGTTGAGGCATTCCCATAGTCAATGTGCTGCCTATTTGGGCAAACATTGAAGTGTTCGTCAACTGATTGTTCCTATTCCGCATTGATTGAATCTTTTACATTCTTTTCTGCTGAGGATGCTTTTTCTGCTTTCACTCTTTGTGACTCTGCATTTCAAATTACTTTGACATATGGGCTATCCTCCACTTCGTTGTCACCATCCTGTGACTTGTGGTCTCCAAGATTCCTCACAATGTCATTTATGTCAATATTTCAGGTCCTTTGCACAATGACAGATCCCACCAACCTGTCAGCCATCTAATTGCTATGAACTCCCACTTGCCTAGGGCACTATATCCAAGTTAGGCTGTTAATATGAGACATGTCAAATATTATCCACTCTCAACAAAGCTTATCTCTAGTCTAGCAAAGTAAGCTATGTGAGTCAGTTTATATGGCCACATGTGTTGTTGGTCTCTTGATCAGCTATGTGATAGCTTCAATCACTGCCTCAATATTCATACGTGTGCTGGAGATAGCCTGTAGGCTCCTGCACCTTTTTTTATCATTGCAACATAGGAAAACAATAATAATAATGCATTATTCAGAAGGCTGATGAGCAACAGAATCATATAACTTGTTTGAGAAAAAAATCCCAGAATATTTTGGCCAGACTAAATTAGTGAACTATGACTCTGAAAGAGGTGCAACCAAGAAGAGTTGCATGTAGTGATAACAGGTAAACACTGGAATTGGATTAGCCAAATGATCAGAAGTAATCCAGAAGCATAGATAAGTCACATGATCAGAATTTATCCAGAAACATGGATAAGTCAAATGCTCAGAATTTATCCAGAAACATGGATAAGTCACATGATCAGAATTTATCCAGAAACATGGATAAGTCAAATGCTCAGAATTTATAACAGAAACATGAATAAGTCAAATGCTCAGAATTTATCCAGAAACAGGGATAAGTCAAATGCTCAGAATTTATCCAGAAACGTGGATAAGTCAACTGTTCAGAATTTATTCAGAAACATGGATAACTCAAATGCTCTCCAGTGATCCAGATACTTTGATAAATCAAATACACAGAAGTGATCCAGGAACATGGAAAAGTCAAGTGCTCTGAAGCGATCCAGAAAGATGGTTAAGTCAAGTGCTCAGAAGTTATCCAGGAAAATGGATAAGTCAAATGCTCTGAACTGATCCAGAAACCATAAGAACTACCATTCAATCTGAGTAAAGGGAAGGCTAAGCCCTTAGTTACGATACCCATCTGTAACTAAAAAAAATGAAAGAATTTACGATACCGTAGTAAAAATTACTACCACTTAAATGTAACATTAAGTGCTCTAAAAAAATAGTAATTTCTCTGAACTTTTGACACAAAGCCATGTGTTCACACTAGGTAAAACACAGGAACCCGAAAATCTTGGCTCAGGTTGATTTATGACCTGAGTTTCACCTCATGGACAGGACATGTTACAATGTCTATCGGTATGGTCACCGTAAGTCCATCAGTATATTCAGCTACCTCATAGCGTCATGATCGCTGTGTTTCCAGAGTCACAAAGGGTTGTTTATTGTCTGCCAATGCCCAGGAAATTTCCCTGGTCACAGGCAAAAAAAAACGAAAAATAACTAATCTCTTTTGAAATTTTGATATATTTTTTTGAGGTAAAAATGGTGTACCTCACAAAATGAAGAAAAAAGATCCTACATTAAAAGAATCAAATTCAACACTCAGACATCACCTGAAGCAGTAATTAGGAAAGTACATGGAAGGGGGGGGTAATGTTTGACCACAGCAAAATATCAAATTTGGAAGAATTTGTGTTTTGATGCAGCAATTTTTATAATGGTATCGTAATCTAAAGTTAAAAATGTACCAAGGACAACTTGCTGGAGAACAACGAAGGCTGAGATGAACACTGTGGGCAAGAGTTGGGGTACACTGTGAAGATTGGCTACAGACCACGCAATATGGAAGTAACTTTTGTTTTTGCTCTATAGGACACTACTAGGATTTTAAACCACTGGAGCATAACAAAATAAAAGAAAAAAATTGACCTGTATATCATGATCTATGTGTGTGTCCATCTATGAATAGGTAGAGTAAAAAATCTTATAGAGATTGTTAGAAATGCCTCATGGTCATTACTCAGTGAATGAAAGATAACAAGCAAACGTTTCTGTAATAGAGGATTGGAAGCAAGCGTAGTATGACTGTATATATTGGGGCAAGGTGCATGAGAATAAGGAAATATATATGTTGTCAAATTTATCAAATAAAAATGAAAAGAGAACTACTAAACACAATTAGAACAAGACAAATGCAATTTTTGGGGCATGTTAAAAGACACAACAGCTTACTAAAAGTAATATTGGAAGGGAAAATACAAGGTAATAGAGGCAGAGGCAGACCAAGACTAACATGGATGAGTAACATCAAAAGATGGACAAATCAACCTATGACAATCTGCAGCATCAAAGCAAGAGACAAGAATGGAATGGTGCTCCATGGTAGCCAAACTTCAATGCGGAGACAGTGCTCAATGAATTAATATGTTGCCAACCAGGAAAGTATATTATATAGATAAAGAACAACCACCACAATACTGCCTCAAAAGAAAGGTCTGTTATATATTTTTATTCATTCATTCATTGGATGCCATCTCCACATTGAAAGTCAGCTACCTTGGAGCTCAATTTTACTTAAGCTCTTGTCATGATGGTGCACATTGTCATAGGTTCCCCAGTCCTTCTTTTGATGTTGTTAGTCCACTTTAGTGTTGGTCTGCCTCTGTCTCGTTTACCTTGTACCTTCCTTTCACAGTTTTCTTTTTTAAATTGTGTTCAGTATTTTTTTTTCATTTTCATCTGATTCAGAACATTGCTGTTTTTGTTCTTTTACTTTGATCTAATTCTCCCCATTTAAAAAAATAATAAATCTACATTTCAAATTCTTCAGTTTTCTGCTCTGTTATCTTATTTAATATCCATGTTTTTTTACCATACAAGAATGCCGAGTAGATATAACATTTTACAATTCATAGTTTTAGTAGTTTTTATGTTTAAGAAATACAGATAAATATAAAAGCACAGATTCAGCTTAGCATGATGTAAGTTTAACAACGGGAAATAATTGTAATATAGGTGGCAAAGTGTGTCAGCCAGATACAAGTACAATCCATGACAGGTTTAAGAGGTTTGCCTGGAATGAACACAAGAGCCTTGGAAGTACACAACACCAGGATTATCAGAAATATGCCTACTACCAGCTTAACAGAAAAGAAAAAGTAACAAATTTTAGACTCAGAACAGGGCACAACAGATGAAGTGTTATCTTTCCAACATCTTAAAAATAAAATCTTAGATAATATGACTGTAGCACAGGTGAAATTAGTGCAGAACATCTGCTTGAAATAAGCCCAATTTATGAAGAACAGAGAAGACTTTTATGACCTTTACCAGTGCCCATAACAAGGCAAGATTATGGAGATGTCACCGCCTTGAGCCATAACTTGACTAGATGCAAGGAGATGTCAGGTTGCCATAACTTGACCAGATGCAAAGAGATGTCACGTCACCATAACTTGACTAGATGCAAGGAGATGTCACGTTGCCATAACTTGACCAGATGCATGGTGATGTTTCCAGCCTGAGCCATAACTCCTCCTAATAGTGGTTCTGAAAACAGACTAACTAGTCTGACTAAGTGAGTAAGGATGGGAAGAAAAAAGCAACCTGTGTCCAAAAATTCCATGCTGAAGTCATATGTGTTGGACCCTTGTGTGCAGATATACCAGAACATATTCATCATCTGTGCCAACTTGGCATGCATTTAATGGTGAATAACAAAGAAGGGTAATCATTGGACAAATGCAGAAGTAGAATGTACTAAAGGGGAGCTAGTAATAAACATATTTCTTCTTCTTTGTCCCATTTCCTAGGGGTGCTTGGGGTGTTGCTGACAGACTTCATCAACCTTCTCTACTTGGTTCTATCCTCATTTTTTTGGAACTCTGCGAAGTCAAGAGCTTACCTTTCTTTGAAGTTATCTTCCCATCTCTTTCTCTGTCTACCTTTCCTCCTTCCACCGTTCTTGGTTTCTTGCAGAATGGTCAGATGATCAAGAAATGTGGTCAGAACATTTCATTTTGTAGCTATTTACAGTGGTCAGAACATTTCATTTTGTAGCTATTTACAGTGGTCAGAACATTTCATTTTGTAGCTATTTACAGTGGTCAGAACACTTAATTTTGTAGCTATTTACAGTGGTCAGAACACTTAATTTTGTAGCTATTTACAGTGGTCAAAACATTTCATTTTGTAGCTATTTGCAGTGGTCAGAACATTTCATTTTGTAGCTATTTACAGTGGTCAAAACATTTCATTTTGTAGCTATTTACAGTGGTCAGAACACTTCATTTTGTAGCTATTTACAGTGGTCAGAACATTTCATTTTATAGCTATTTACAGTGGTCAGAACACTTCATTTTGTAGCTATTTACAGTGGTCAGAACATTTAATTTTGTAGCTATTTGCAGTGGTCAGAACATTTCATTTTGTAGCTATTTACAGTGGTCAAAAGATCTTTGTATATTCTGATTTTGTTGTTGTATCATTATGTAAGTTTTTCATTTATGATCGGATCTAAATAAAAGACAACCTTAAGATAACATTTCATCATTATAGCTTGTATTTTCTTCTGCAGCTCTGCTGTTAGTGTTCATGATTTGTAAACGTAAAGTATATAGAAACATTAATATACTCATGGTGTACATCAGCCTGAATTTAATAAGTGAAAATGTTTAACAGACTAGGGCAACTAAGGTACCAGAGACAAATACAGTGTATTGATATATTAAATTTTAAACTGGTATTCAGATAAATATTCAGGATTTAATGATTTGTTTATTCTTTGATTTACAGATTCCTGGAATAAGTGGAATTAGGTCACCAAATTCAGGAAGTGACAGAAAGCGGCTTCTGGATAATGATTTTGTCTAAACACTTTGGCCACATCATATTTGCTTATCACATCATTGCTTATTCATGACTGAGTACATTACAAGCTCCTGTTCTTGTTTTCTTTACTTTTGAATTGCTGTATTTACCATTAAGTTTTACTACTCATTCTTGTTGATATTGCTGCAGTCTGTTTAAGAAAAGCTTTTGAATTTATATTGCACTATCTTTTCTCATACTTTAAAAGCCACGATGGCACACCCTCAATATTTGCAGTTGCATTTCATTTTTTAACTTGCATTGTGGTGGTTACTTTATTTCGTCATTCAGATGTATTACTTTTAACTTGTAGATACCACTGCATTACAGTTAGAACATTTGAGTATATATTACGGCATGTTTCTTTTTAAAAACGGAACTTGGATTTACTAAAGAACGTTATTAAAGGAAGAGTTGCATCACCCGTTGTCATGATATATCATCTCTAGTGACTGTAGTTTCCAATTTTTTGTACTGCTACCTGTCATATGAGTATTTCAGTATTTAGAAGTCTTTATTTTAAAACTATTTTGACATTCCACTTCAAACATGACTGTTTTCCCTTGAATTTATTTGTCCTCAGTCTTTTATGGATCAAGACTATTATTATTTCTTACTAGGTACAAATAATAATACATAAATATTATTATATGGGGAACTTCCGAGGCGATAATAGGGAATAATAGAACAAAGGAGTATGTGTTAGCACTCGGAAAAATTGACGGACAAACAACAATAGAAAAAAACGAAGAACAATATATGGTCCGAAGCGGGATCGAAACCGTACTCAGTGGCTGAGTACGGGTTCGATCCCGCTTCGGACCATATATTGTTCTTCATTATTTCTTACTACCTGTATGAGAACAATTTTTAGAATATTTCATCAATCGAAACCAGGAACAACAAAACTATTCAAGAGATGTAAATTTAGATGAAATGTACATAATCTTAACAGGTAAGATAACAGGTCAGAAGATATTTAGAAACTTATAAGAACTACAACAAAGTTGAACGCATTCGAAAATAAATGTCTAAGAAAAATGCTTGGTATAGCGTGGAACGAATTCAAAACAAATGAGGAAATTAGAGAAATCGCCAATCAACCACTAATATCTTCAGTAATAAAGAAAAGACGATGGTCATATGTTGGACATGTGATGAGAAGAGATAATAACCGAACAGCAAAGCAAGAGAAAAAGAGGAAGACCCAGAGAGACACTGAGAAGAACATTGATGAGAGAAGCAAGAGCAGCAGGACTCGGCTCCCTCAATGAGATAGAGCTGCTTGCACAGAACAGAGACAAATGGCGAGATTTGATAAAATATCTTTAAAAGAATTGAAAACTGCTACAACAAAAATTCAGATAAGAGAAGGAGTATCTTTGTCTACGCCCTATGGGCCGGCTCCTGCTCGAAAGGTCAATAGATAGATAGATAGATAGATAAGAACTACAATTCAATGGAATTCAGACAAAAGACTGGAAAAAAGTAAAACCAAGGACAATGTGGCAGATTACAGTGAAAACAAAAATTGTGAAGGCTAGATCTAGGACAACTTGTGAAAGATGGCCATGGACTCTGCAAAGTGGATGACCTTTGTTGTTGTTCTACAAGTAGTGAAGACATTTGAGCCTCAAACTGTTCTTCCAGTCTGTGACTAAGGAAAGAAGAAGATCCTTGCTAATATTAAGTTTTTCATGTACTTATTTCCCTAGCTTGTTAGTGCAGGGAACATAGCGTCATTTGCTCATGGTCCACAGCAAGAGATGTTGGGTATCATATTTCTCTATAATGCACAATCTTGTGCTCTATGTAACAGTTCAATCGTTGATCTTTTCCCAAGCTATAAAACTATCCAACATTTTTTCCCATTGTTGGCCTCTATCTCTCCTGCCTTCTATTTTTCTAGTTGTTGCTAAGTATTCTAACCCATCTCTTCAGCACAACTGCCTTTTTCTAATTTGTTTTGTAATCTTTCTTCATCTGCCTCTTTTAGAACCTCCACATTGATTTTTCTTGCTGTCCATGGTATTTTTAGCATCCATCTAAAACAAACCACATTTTAACTGATTCTGTAAGGGATATCCTTGTTTACTGTCCATGATTCGCAACCATAAAGCAGCATTGGTTTGATAGAGCATTGTAAGATCTTAGCTTAACTTCGGTTATTTTTATTATTGCTATTGTCATGATACCTCTCTCTTTTATCCTCAAACACACACACACACACACACACACTCTCTCAAACACACACTTAGCTCTGTTGCATCTTCACAGGTGACAGAAACAGGCAAATGTTAATCTTCAGTAGTGACTGCGCACTGTTTTGTTAAGCAGCTTCTCTCATGATTGACCTTGACACTGTTGGAGTAACAGGTCCAACTGCATAGATAACAAGACAGTCTTAAGTTGAGGGGTCTCGCCTCTTTTCTTTGCCATCATGTTTATTCTAATTCTGACTTCCTTTCATTTTCAAGTGTCAAACACACATACCAATAATCTATAAAAGTTCCATAAATTAAATTGCACATGCAGTGCAATTCAGCAATGTTAAATATTTGGTTTAAGATTCTTCTTCTACCTTTCAGCTCCCTGTGGAGCATAGGTCTTCAAAAAACACTTTCCAAGTCATTCTGTTTCTTGCCATTCTTTTAAGATCATTCCATGTCTTCCCCATCATCTTCATCTCTGCTTCCATCTGTTTTATCCAAGAATATTCTGGTCTTCCTCTTTGTCTTTTTCCTTGGGGATTCCAAAAAAGGGCCTGTTGTGTAAAACTCTCAGTTGGCTTCCACATCATGTGTCCTATCCAGTGCCATCGAATGGTACTTTTCCATAATTCTATGTTAGTGATTTTGTCCTGCCATTTCCATTCTTTTATTCTGTGCAAGCATCCATTTATGAAAGTTTGTATCTTCATGATTGTCATTTTTGATGTTCTCCAGGCTTCACAGCCATATAATAGGACTGTCTTAACACTGGAGTTAAAAATGTTTATTTTTGTATTTAAACTAAGTTCTTTGTCTATATTACTGCCCAGATATATGAAAGATTGTTTGGTTTAAGATTGTTTATATTATATACATGAATTATAAAACACTTTTATAACAACACCAGTTTTTATGAACTTAAAAAAAAATGTCTACATTTGTGTCCATTTTGTATTTACATAAGTACAATCTGTTCCTGAGCTTGTGTATACATTTCACATAAAGCAAACAAGGTTGAATGATTTTATATTTCTGCATTTTAAAGTGTTATATAAAGATGCAAATCTTTTACAAATTATATTTTGAGCTTTATGTCATTAATTGTCAATGGTGATCATATGAACATATAACAGATCTACTCCTTAGCACAATTGACTGAAATTATCAGTACTCATCTGTCTCTTGTTACCATTGCAGTTATTGAGTATTATCTGTCTCTGCATTAATTTAGCAAACTTAATGATACTCTAAACAATAAATAAACTCCACAATAGTTAAGTCATGATGCTAAATTTAGATGTCATTATCATCTAGTGCCGTGAATACTACTATAAATTATATGTTTCTTTACAACTTTCTTTCTCTGTAGTTGTTTATCCTTTCTGTTTTTGAAGTCCTACCATGTCATGCTAGTAAACTGTCTGGTGTATATTATCTTTGCTTCACTCAATCTCTATTTCACTGTTCTTTCCACTTAGCACAATTTATTTCAGCTGTTCTCATATCTCTTTCAAGGGCAGAAAATGTATTTAAAAAAAAAAAAAATCAATATTGGGCTAGAAAAAGTGTATGAAAAAAAATAACAAGTAACATCAAATACAACCAAAACTTCTTATTATACAATTAATTCATCTTTTCAGTGGAAAGTAACGTACAAAATATGTACCTGTGAGATGGAAAGGATTTACATTTGAGTGAGAGGTTTAAAATGTATACCACTAACCAAAATAAAGCCTAGGTAGATGTGCAAAATTTGTACTGACATGCCAGAAAGAGTTGCATGGCAAGAGAATGATGATTGTTTCCTTATGATGTTCATAGTAAGATTCCTTTCTGTTTTTGGATTCTTTCAGAACATTATTATTAAACTTTATAGTTGTCCAAGGTATTCTTCTTTAAAACCGCATTTCTGTGACTTCCAACGATTTTTTTGGGTCTGTTTTCCAGGGTTCACGTCCGTATGTCAAAACTGGCACATAATTCAAAAGAACTTTGTTTCTCACCTCCATTGTCACAGATGGTTAGCACTTTTATTATTTTCATTCTTTTGTAACCTTTGCATGAGCTTGTCTGCACCTGACAACTTAAACATAAACTGAGGGAATCTGCTGGAGAACACTGTGGGTGTTATTTCTAGGACTTGTAAGTGATATTTCAGGCACAGGTAGTTGTTTTTCTGGCACCTGTAGGTGATATTTCAGGCACAGGTAGTTGGTTTTTCTGGCACCTGTAGGTGATATTTCAGGCACAGGTAGTTGGTTTTTCTGGCACCTGTAAGTGATATTTCAGGCACAGGTAGTTGGTTTTTCTGGCACCTGTAGGTGATATTTCAGGCACAGGTAGTTGGTTTTTCTGGCACCTGTAGGTGATATTTCAGGCACAGGTAGTTGGTTTTTCTGGCACCTGTAGGTGATATTTCAGGCACAGGTAGTTGGTTTTTCTGGCACCTGTAGGTGATATTTCAGGCACAGGTAGTTGGTTTTTCTGGCACCTGTAAGTGATATTTCAGGCACAGGTAGTTGGTTTTTCTGGCACCTGTAGGTGATATTTCAGGCACAGGTAGTTGTTTTTCTGGCACCTGTAGGTGATATTTCAGGCACAGGTAGTTGGTTTTTCTTGTACCTGTAAGTGATATTTCAGGCACAGGTAGTTGGTTTTTCTTGTACCTGTAAGTGATATTTCAGGCACAGGTAGTTGGTTTTTCTGGCACCTGTAGGTGATATTTCAGGCACAGGTAGTTGGTTTTTCTGGCACCTGTAGGTGATATTTCAGGCACAGGTAGTTGGTTTTTCTGGCACCTGTAAGTGATATTTCAGGCACAGGTAGTTGGTTTTTCTGGCACCTGTAGGTGATATTTCAGGCACAGGTAGTTGGTTTTTCTGGCACCTGTAGGTGATATTTCAGGCACAGGTAGTTGGTTTTTCTGGCACCTGTAAGTGATATTTCAGGCACAGGTAGTTGGTTTTTCTGGCACCTGTAGGTGATATTTCAGGCACAGGTAGTTGGTTTTTCTGGCACCTGTAAGTGATATTTCAGGCACAGGTAGTTGGTTTTTCTGGCACCTGTAGGTGATATTTCAGGCACAGGTAGTTGGTTTTTCTGGCACCTGTAGGTGATATTTCAGGCACAGGTAGTTGTTTTTTCTGGCACCTGTAAGTGATATTTCAGGCACAGGTAGTTGGTTTTTCTGGCACCTGTAGGTGCTATTTCAGGCACTGATAGTTTTTTTTCTTGTTTTTTTCTTTTCACCTGTATTCCCTTTGGGCTTAACATGTAGTTCAGAAACCTTTGTTCATTACTAGGATTTTGCACTGCAAGATCTTGAAAATGCTATGTATTTTTTTTAAATCATGTGTGATTTGTCTGTACTGATTCTGTGCTGTCTCTTTCAATCTTCCTCTTTTTTCTTTTGTAGCCCATTGACCAAAAGAAGAATTCTATTTTCCTTTATTCTAAGTACATGTCTAATGTACTCTTTCACTGTCAGAAGCTTTCCAGTATTTCTTCTTCTGTCAACAAGTCATTATATCCAGAAATTGTGTTTGTCATAATATTTTTTTGGTGGGAATATAAAAGCTGCAGTGGTATAGTGTTAACTATATAACCCAGATATCATGCCAAAAGTCCAAAGTATGTGCCATTAAAACCATATTGTTTATATGCCACTGGGCATAATGGGTCTTTCCTTTCCTTCTTCCCTGCTCTCTTTTTCTCCTGTATGAATGTATTATTAAACTGCTTAATCACATAATGTACAATGCCCGCAGATTGATAATTGTTAATTTTCTTGCCTTTGTGATACATTTTACATGTGCATATATTTTGTTTAATCGAGACAGAGTGCAAATAGATACAGAATTCCATGACTTAGCTCTTTAATATCACATATTATTATGCCCATTTTTATTCTAGAACTCGTATACTATTTTCAACTTGTATAATTTTATTGTGAACTAGTAACATATTTGATTATGGTTATGGAAGGCTCCCTGTATCACTGCAAATGAATTGAAATCCATAATTGCTCATTCGTCCATGCCAGTGGAATCATCCGAATTAATAACTCATCTCTCAAACAAAGAAAGGTACCTGCTATCCCCGTCATAGCACACACCAAAAGACATAAGGTGAAACTGCACAAAAATTTAACACAGCCATCTGTTCCCCATCTTACGATATTATCATTCATCGCAAGCAATCGGAATATTGAAACACTATCAAAGCGGATGAAACGCACAACACACAGTGTGCACAGAGCACTTAACTCAGTAGCTCCAGCAGCAAGCTAGACTTGGAATATGAGGAAACTGCAACAAGGAACACTTTTCAGACACAGCATATAATGGTTCCTGCGGACTATCCGCCGATATAACATATCTGAACTGGTTATGAATGTCCAGCATTTAATTATTAACTAGTAATATGACTAATTCCTGTGTGTTACCGGGGCCTCATTATGAGGGAAGTAAAGAATAGCGACACTGTGACCTTCCAGGCATGTCATAAGAGGCGACTAAGGAGGTTAATTGATGGCTTGACAAGCTGTCATTGTAAAAAGTATTGCTATGGAAACATCGCCATATATTTTAGAGCAGTGATTTGTGCAATATGTGCCACTTTGGCGCGCAAGGTTTCTGTTTTTGAGATTGTGGTTCTGCCCTATGTGCCGTCTTCGGCTCGAAAGGACAATAGATAGATAGATAGAATATGACTGAACTGGTTATTAATGCCCAGCATTTTATTGTTAACTAGTAACATATCTGAACTGGTTATTAATGTCCAGCATTTTATTGTTAACTAGTAACATATCTGAACTGGTTATTAATGTCCAGCATTTTATTGTTAACCAGTAACATATCTGAACTGGTTATTAATGTCCAGCATTTTATTGTTAACTAGTAACATATCTGAACTGGTTGTTAATGTCCAGCATTTAATTGTTAACTAGTAACATATCTCAACTGGTTATTAATGTCCAGCATTTAATTATTAACTAGTAACATGACTGAACTGGTTATTAATGTCCAGCATTTAATTGTTAACTAGTAACATATCTCAACTAGTCATTAATGTCCAGCATTTTATTGTTAACTAGTAACATGACTGAACTGGTTATTAATATCCAGCATTTAATTTTTCAATAAATTTGAAAAAATTCTTAATAGCTAGATGTTACGAACACACAATTTAATACTTTGAACAAGATCTTGATAATGAACATTACTTGTGAACAATGTATTTAATATTAACAGTGATAAATGTGATTTATAGTGCTGTTCTGTAAGGGTACAGGTTTAATCCCCCTATTATTTTCTGTATTGTCTGTTATTTATAATTTTTCCATGTGCCGTTGAAATGCCAGTGCTTCTGTACTATTTCTGTATTGTATTTAACCATTTTTATTAAATCTCATGAATATCATCTTTCCACATTTTTTTATATTGTAGCAATTCTAAAAAAAAGTGGTATGGTGTATATCCTTATATATATTTTTTGTGTTGTTTGTTGTTCCAGCTGAAGGCCTACTTGGCCGAAACGTCGACTTTTGTTTTACCCATTACCATGTAAAGCTGTCACCATACCACTTTTTTTAGAATTGCTATTATCATCAGCTTTACAGCAGCTTCGCATCTCTACGCCTATTGATGCCTTTACTTTTTATATTTTACCATTTTGCTGCATCACTGAAGTTTGCTTAATATTGTAGAAAACCTCTGTGAGATCATTTGTTGAATTCTTTTTTTATGTGATGGGGTTCCTCACTATGAGAGCTGACCTTTTTCTCTTTGCATTTTCCAACATGTCTTGTAGGACACAGCCGACTTTTCTGTCAAATTAAGTAGCTTAAGGACTCAAAAAATTCTTTTAAATTAAGAAGCTTTAGGACTAAAAAAATTGTTTAAATTGAGTAGCTATAAGACTCAAAAATTCTTTTAAATTAAGTAGCTTTAGGACTCAAACAAATCTTTCAAATTAAAAGTAGCTTTAGGACTCAAAAAAAATCTTTCAAATTAAGTAGCTATAAGACTCAAAAAATCTTTTAAATTAAGTAGCTTTAGGACTTGTATTCTTCGTGAATTCAGCAAGTACAGGCCATGACAATTCATGTTTTTATTCAAATTTAATTGGTGAATTGAAAAACTGGCATGCCAAAATGAATTTCTTTCTGTTAAATTATTGAATTATAAATCTTGTGTAGCTGTTTATTTTTAGCTCTTATCAACCAAATATAAAAGAAACAAGTTTTGTCATATTAATTTTACATGTGAATTAACTTCCAAACTGTTGGAAGTGTGCACTATAAACCTGTTGATATCAATTGCTTCATTTGCTGAATATAATGAGGTAAGTGTTAGAAATAATTGTTGATAAATTGTAAGCCCATAAAGTGGTGTTAATTTATTAATGTGATATATAACATGCTAATCAGTTTTCAGTATGTTACAAATGAAACATCTGTTACCCCCATCCCAATATGTAGGTTATGTGCTATACATATGTTTATAAAACAAACCAAGCAACATGGCATAATCATGATGTGTAATTGATTATATGGTAACAAATCTCATAACATTATTTCAGTTCTATATGTTATAATTATTTAAAGCTAGCTATGGTTTAAGGAAAGTGATTGGAGATAGAAGAGATAAAATCATAAATGAGATCATATGTGAAAAGGTCAGTTTTGAACAGCTTACAGATACAACAGATGATTTGATCTGTCCACATGGGGTAAATGCTTTGCTATTCCAGGCTACAGAAGGCAAATTTTAGAAGAGAAAAGAGCCACAGATTTTGAGGCAGACCCAGGTTTAAAGAAAGTAAAGAAAACTTCTACAACAGCAACATATGATAATGATTTAAGCTGCCAAAAGAGTGAAAAATAGAACTTTTATCTCCCTCAATGCCTGGAGGAGAATAAAGGGAAATGAAGAACAGAGAAGACTAACTGATTGTGTTGAGAAAGAAATGAAAGTTAATTAGTTTTATTTAAATAGAAATAAATTCATTTAATCTCAGAGCAAACACAATAAAACAGAAATGTAATTTAACACCTGTGTTTTGTTTAGCAGAAGTGATTTTACTATTGTTTATTTTGGCTTTAACTGTTATCTTCCAGTATATACTGAATACTGGTGTAAATGTTTAAGTCTCTCTATAACTTTCTATTGTTGTAATTTTGTAGAATTGAATGTTTTTTTTTTTTTTTGATATGTTAATGTACATTTTGAATTATGTTGAAAAAAAAAAAAATACATAGAACAAGTTAATGACTCCCACCTCATAATAAATAGCCAGTCTTTAATGTGCTCTCCAGAACGCAACATTGTTGAGTATCATAGCCACCAAGAGTTGCTGGATCTTTTTTCTGAGACTTGCTGAATAGATAACTTGCAATCCAAGATTTAATGAACAATTTATCTGGACCAGATATATATATATATAGACAGAAATTTATTTTGTTCTTCTGCTTATTCAATTGTCCTGAAAAGAGTGTTTGTTTTATTTTGGTAGTTTAGTTTACAGTAAATCTGCAATATTTTGCACTTTTTTTTTTTTTAAACAGCATTCATGGTTTATTTTTGAAAATAGGTTAGTTCTCCTTTTTTCCTTCTTTCATAAAGTAGTTTGTTTCCTAGACCATTGCATGAAGATGAAATAAAATGTTGATCAGCTATGAGTTGCTGACACTTTCTCCAGCAATAAGTCACTATCCGATATCAGCTCATCTGATTAATAACTGGTCCCAGAAGTAACAGAAAACTCAACATAATGAGTGTATTTTAGTATTTCTTAGCAACAACGAATATGTGTATAAAAACTAATTTTATAAATTAACCTTTAAAGAAGAGTTATACATCTTTAAATATATATATATATGTGTTTTGTATATTATAGTAGTACATTGAAATAGACATATTTTCACTTTAATATATCACCTTTTTTAAAGATCTCATTTTCTGTCAACACAATGTAACTTGTGTTCTAGTTCCTGTCATGAACTTTTAACCCTCGATTATGTTACCGTAGTAAAAATTACAGCATCAAAACATAAATTCTTCCAAATTTGACATTTTACCATGCTCAAACATTTCCACCTTCTGTGTACCTTCCTAATTACCACTACTGGTGACCCCTGAGTGTTGAATTTGTTTCCATTGTTGTTGGATTTTTATTTTATTTTGGTTTTTTTTAATTTCGTGAGATGTGTTCTCATATAATGTGAAAAAAAAAAAAATTTGACAATTTTCAAGAAATTGGCACATTTTCATTTTTTTTCATCTTTGCTGTGACCAGGGAAATTTCCTCAGTCATTAGCTGACATCAAACAACCCTTTGTAACTCGAGAAACTTTGCGAATAATGCTCTAGCTTAACAAAACAAACTGATGGACTTGCGGTATCCGTACCAATAGACATTTGTAACATATGCGACCCGTGTGGTGTAATTCAGGTCATAAATCAACCATGAGACAGAAAATCCAAGTTCCCAGTGTCTCTCCTAATGTAAACACACACTGGTGTGTCAAAGAGTTCAAAGAAAACACTTTTTTTTTGGAGCTCCTAAAGTTAAAAAATTAAATGCAAGTAATTTTTACTATGGTATCGTAAACACATCAGCCACATATAGGTATCGTAATTAAGTGTTAAAGTAAGTTTATATGATTCGTTGTGTTTTCATAAATTACATTTAAATCATTATATGTTTTTTGTTACATTACTGTGCCTAAGGTAGTCTTACAAATATAATGCAATAGGGTTGTTGAATTATTACTTAATGCCTTTTTTTTAAAAGAGAATTTGTGTAATACAGGAGGCTACAATATGAAGAATAGTAGAAGAGTAGGTGCTTAACCCTAAAGTTTAAGATTGATTTGTAAAAATTACCATTTCAAAGTTCAAATTTCAAAAAATCTTATTGCTGATTGAGGTTTTCTTTTCCTGCCATATGCCTTTCTAAATCTTCAAGCTAGACACCAGTGATGTGTTTTTCTAACTAGACAATTTTTATGTTTTTATCTATAGCCGATGTGTTGTATAAAAGTTATAGTTATCTTGTAACAATTTTTATAATTTAAATTTTTTATATCATATGGCGCAGTCACTCTTCACGTTTGTTCTGGCTGAATTACTCCTTAACTGTTTCTATTGTTTTTTTTAAAACTATTTCTCCCAAATTGTTGTTTCTCCTAAGATTTCAAATAAAAATGTCAATAATTATATCCATGTCCAATGGAAGAGATTGAGAGAAAACTTAACACTCTGGAAGACAAATGCCTAAGAAAATTACTCTGTGTACATCGGAATGAATTCCTGACTAATATCATGTAACCAACGATCTCTTCCATCATTAGGAAGAGAAGATGGATGTATGTCAGACATATCTTGAGAAGAGAATATACAGACAAAAAGTTTGTCATTTTGTGCACTTATTCCTTGTATTACCAAACCATAACAGTAAGAGATAAGGTTATTTATTGATTGTTAATTTTGTTAATTTAACTTTATTTCTGGATTGGGATTGGGACACTTTTTAAAGACCAGAAATATCTATGAATGAAATGTGAGGAAGAACACATGCAAGAAAATAGATAGCTACATTTTAAATAATAACAGTATAATATTCTCATTGAATGCCACTGTGAATGGGGAAAAATAGATGGAAGAGTAATAATTTTTATGCATTCAATTGGCTTTTTTTTTAAAATTTATAAACAGAATGGGTTGAATTTAAGAGCACAGACAGAGAATCTATTGCCTTATTTATGCACATTTTTAAATACAATTTTTTAGCTAATTTGATTTAAATTACTATCTTTTGAAAAGAGTTTCTTATTGTCATCTAACTTTTTAAATTTTGTCCTTACATTTTTTTTTTTGGTATGCATATAAGGGTATGTATCATTGTAGACAGTAATAATTTTATGATAAAACTAATTGAATTGGAGTTGATGAGATAGTTTGAGCAGCAATAACAAGTTAAGTTATAGTTTCTACAGAATATCAAGTTAAAAATGTGGATGCAGGCTATTTTTTTTTTTAACTTCTTGTCCTGTTTATTAGACATATCATAGTTCATTGGCTGTGGTCATAGAAAAATATGGTCACTAACATCATATTCCCCAACGGCTAGCAAGGTGTAGAAGGAACCTTTACTTTGTTTACACAGTTCATTGTTCCTTGCAGCAAATGGCAATTTGCCAGTGTGTCAGTGCAGTATTTGTTTTCCAAAATAATTTTGTCAACTCTCTGGGACATTCATGTTGAGAAACATCTTTATTTGCAAATAGATTAAATTCATAAAGTGAAACATAATAGACTTTGCTTGAGAATCATTTAGCCGCAAAGATGAAAGATAACTTATTCCAGTTTTCCTTTTTCACACTCTTTCATCAGTTGTAAAATTATCAATTTGTATTAATTACAATACATGTACATTTAATATGATTATCTGTCTTTAGCTGATATTGTATTACTATGGTAGTAAAGGTTTTGATTTATTTTGTATATTTACAGTGAGGTATGTTCCTATATCATGCAATATAAAGGTTATATTTTTATAGAGTGGTATATTCATACAACATGCAATTATTAGTATTACCCTTGAATCTATATGAATTCATTATGTGGAGACAATGCAATTAAATGAAAGAAAAAAACAGGTTCATAGTTTTGGTGGATTTAATTTGTTTATTTTTGTGTGTTTGAAGAGTATATCACATAATTATATTACCCTTTTATTACAGCGCAAGACGCTGGCCTCGAGATAGAGAGGTTGTGGGTTCAAATCCCAACTGCACCAGTTAGGATTTTTATTTATGATTTCTCTCTGCGGCATTCTCAGCAATGAGGCCCGGCTTGAAGTGTCGATTACACATTGACGGAAAAAATATGAGTACCTCCGAAGTCGGAGTTATCTTCCTTTGCGGTGAAAGACCCCTGTGCATACAGCTGCCAGGGAAAAATGGATTAACACGCAAAATTCAGTTCCTAGTCTCTAGGGACTTCTTCAGTGGTAAAAAACTGGCGAGAAAAAAAAATATCAAATATTTTTGTCAATAATGGGGATAAAAGCAGTATACATGTTATGTCTTGTGGCATGTGGGGGTCATTGTGTAAATCTTTAATGCTGTAGTTATGAGGTAAGATGTGAGTGTCTAAGGACCTATTTTTTTTTTAAGTATTTGTTATACATGATTGTATTTGTTACTTGCGGTCTACACCGTTCAAAAATTTGCAGTGGTATATGTGGTCGTCTCTCTTTATGTCTGCAGAACTAGGGTTAACGTCATCTCTGGTTGTTGAATACGGGATAATTTTTCTTCAGTTCACTACTATACATGTCATCTGTAGGCTAGTGCAACTTCAATTCACTATCAGACATGTCATCTGTAGGCTAGTGCAACTTCAGTTCACTACTACACATGTCATCTGTAGGCTAGTGCAACTTCAGTTCACCACTACAGACATGTCACCTGCAGGCTAATGCAACATCAGTTCACCACTACAGACATGTCATCTGTAGGCTAGTGCAACTTCAGTTCACAACTACAGACATGTCATCTGTAGGCTAGTGCAACTTCAGTTCACCACTACAGACATGTCACCTGTAGGCTAGTGCAACTTCAGTTCACCACTACAGACATGCCATCTGTAGGCTAGTGCAACTTCAGTTCACAACTACAGACATGTCACCTGTAGGTTAGTGCAACTTCAGTTCACAACTACAGACATGTCATCTGTAGGCTAGTGCAACTTCAGTTCACTATCAGACATGTCATCTGTAGGCTAGTGCAACTTCAGTTCACTATCAGACATGTCATCTGTAGGCTAGTGCAACTTCAGTTCACAACTACAGACATGTCACCTGTAGGTTAGTGCAACTTCAGTTCACAACTACAGACATGTCATCTGTAGGCTAGTGCAACTTCAGTTCACAACTACAGCAATGTCATCTGTGGGCTAGTGCAACTTCAGTTCACTATCAGACATGTCATCTGTAGGCTAGTACAACTTCAGTTCACTACCAGACATGTCATCTGTAGGCTAGTGCAACTTCAGTTCATTACTACACATGTCATCTGTAGGCTAGTGCAACTTCAATTCACTATCAGACATGTCATCTGTAGGCTAGTGCAACTTCAGTTCACTGCTAGACATGTCATCTGAAGGCTAGTCCGCTTAACTTCACTGCCAGACATGTCATCTGTAGACTAATGCAACTTCAGTTCATCAATACAGACATGTCACCTGTAGGCTAGTGCAACGTCAGTTCACCACTACAAAACATGTCACCTGTAGGCTAGTGCAACGTCAGTTCACCACTACAGACATGTCATCTGTAGGCTAGTGCAACTTCAGTTCAACACTACAGACATGACATCTGTGGGCTAGTGCAACTACAGTTCACTATCAGACATGTCATCTGTAGGCTAGTACAACTTCAGTTCACTACCAGACATGTCATCTGTAGATTAGTGCAACTTCAGTTCACTATTACACATGTCATCTGTAGGCTAGTGCAACTTCAATTCACTATTACACATGTTATCTGTAGACTAGTGCAACTTCAATTCACTATCAAACATGTCATCTGTAGGCTAGTGCAACTTCAGTTCACTACTAGACATGTTATCTGAAGGCTAGTCAACTTAACTTCACTGCCAGACATGTCATCTGTAGGCTAATGCAACTTCAGTTCATCACTACAGACATGTCACCTGTAGGCTAGTGCAACTTCAGTTCACCACTACAGACATGTCATCTGTAGACTAGTGCAACTTCGGTTCACTACTACAGACATGTCACCTGTAGGCTAGTGCAACGTCTGTTCACCACTACAGACATGTCAGCTGTAGGCTAGTGCAACCTCAGTTCACAACTACAGACATGTCATCTGTAGGCTAGTGCAACTTCAGTTCAACACTACAGACATGTCATCTGTAGGCTAGTGCAACTACAGTTCACTATTAGACATGTCATCTGTAGGCTAGTACAACTTCAGTTCACTACTAGACATGTCATCTGTAGGCTAGTGCAACTTCAGTTCAACACTACAGACATGTCATCTGTGGGCTAGTGCAACTACAGTTCACTATCAGACATGTCATCTGTAAGCTAGTACAACTTCAGTTCACTACTAGACATGTCATCTGAAGGCTAGCGCAACTTCAGTTCACCACCAGACATGTCATCTGAAGGCTAGTCAACTTAACTTCACTGCCAGACATGTCATCTGTAGGCCAATGCAACTACAGTTCACCACTACAGACATGTCATCTGTAGGCTAGTGCAACCTCAGTTCACAACTACAGACATGACATCTGTAGGCTAGTGCAACTCCAGTTCAACACTACTGACATGTCATCCGTGGGCTAGTGCAACTTCAGTTCACTATCAGACATGTCATCTGTGGGCTAGTACAACTTCAGTTCACTACCAGACATGTCATCTGTAGATTAGTGCAACTTCAGTTCACTACTAGACATGTCAGCCGCAGGCTAGCACAACTTCAGTTCACTCCTAGACATGTCATCTGTAGGCTAGTACAACTTCAGTTCACTATCAGACATGTCATCTATAGGCTAGTACAACTTCAGTTCACTACCAGACATGTCATCCGTAGACTAGTGCAACTTAAGTTCACTACTAGACATGTCATCTGTAGACTAGTGCAACTTAAGTTCACTACTAGACATGTCATCTGTAGACTAGTCTAACTTCAGTTCACTTCTAGACATGTCATCCGTAGACTAGTGCAACTTAAGTTCACTACTAAACATGTCATCTGTAGACTATAGTGCAACTTCAGTTCACTTCTAGACGTCATCCGCAGGCTAGTGCAACTTCAGTTCACTAATAGACATGTCATCCGTAGAGTAGTGCAATTTAATTTCACATCTAGAGACATGTCCTCTAGAGCCTAGTGCAACAATTTTACACATCTTGCTTCCAACATTCAAAAACAAGCTTTACTTGAAACAACAACATTTGTGTGACCAAAATACTATTAGTCTGAGTATATCTACACTTAACTGGACTACAAAGGACAAGAGGTAGGGTTTGATCCGAACCAACGGCTTCCATTTCACCCAGCCTTTAATGGGTACCGGATTTTTTTTCTGGGAAAGTAAAGCGACACGGGCGTTAAACCGACCACATTACCCCAAAAAATCATGTACCGAAGGTCTGTAAAATTTATGGTTACTAACACTATATTCCCTATACGCTACTTGGCGTAACGGGGGGTACTTAACTTAACTTAATATCTACACGTGTGAAAAAGAATATAGGAAAACTATACATTCGCTTAAAATAAAATTTAAGTAGGCCTTTACGAAGCCTGCATTCTCAGTACTGTTGTATACAGACGTGAGACATGGACAGTTTATGCTGAAAATCAACTCAACATATTTCTCCTGCGTTGCCTAAAAAGAATTATAGTATTAGATGGTAGGAACATCATTATGGTTATTTGAAGACCCCGGCATCACTGCAAACGAATGGAAATTCGTAACGGTAGTTGCTCCCACCTCCGCGCCAGTGGAATAATCTGAATTAACATCTTATCGAATATCCATACAAAGAAAGGCGGTTGCAGTCCCCATCGTAACAAACACAGCACACGTCAAAAGACATAGGGCGTATTATAGCATCGACAGTGACCACATCTGAACTGACCGTCATACGATATCATCATTCATCGTTAGCAATCTGTGTATAGAAACACCATCCGGATGAAACACACAGCTCACGGTGTGCATATAGCACTACTCAGTAGCTTCAGCAGCAAGCCGGTCTTGGAATATGAGGAAACTGCAACAGGGAACACTTTTCAGACAGTGCCTAAAGGGTTCCCTGTCGTCTACCCGCCATAGTGACCGGAAGTCCATGGTAGAAACATTTTTCTCAAGTCATCATAAAATAAATGAAGTGCCAGAATCCATTCTTTCACTTATTCATTTTTCTCTCAAGTCGAAGATGGCACATATAACGGGCATAGTTCTCCACAGTTGACAATATATTGTTAGTTCTTGGTTATTTCATAGTCCCATGGTTGAACCTTCCATAGTAATTGTTCCGCGTAGCGATTCTCTTGGCCTGTTTTGTTTTCTTTTACCAGATGGTTTCCACATGAATGTCTGATAGGGAAGTCTTTCTTCATTGATTATCATCACATAACCGATGCATTTCCAACCCCTTCTTCTTATAATACTCGACACATTTTCTTGTTTTGATTTGTCTCTTATCTGTTCGTTTGAAATGTATTCTGTCCAACTTTTGATTGAGATCAAACGAAATTTGTTTTCAGAGGCATTTAATTTTCTCTCTAAAGGTCTTGGTGGATTTCCCACCTTCACATAAAAAAAAAAAGTAAAGTACCCCCGTCACACCAAGTGGCGTATTGGGAATATGGTGTTAGTGACCATAAATTTTACAGACCTTCGGCACATAATTTTTGGGGTAATGTGGTCGGTATTACGCCCGTGCCGCTTCACTTTCCCCAGAAAAAAATCCGGTACCCATTAAAGGCTGGGTGAACCCGGAAGCCGTCGGTTGGGATCGAACCCTACCCCTTATCCTTTGTAGTCCAGTTCACTAACCACTGAGCTATCGCGGCTCTCCACCTTCACATACATATGTGATATCTCACAGCAGTTGAACAATCTAAGATTTGGTCATTTACTGAGAATTTTGGCAGATGTTAGCCAGTTTGTTGAAAGCATTTGATGCTATTGTGATGCGTGTCATAACTTGTGATGTTATGTCTCCATCTCCGGACATTTTGCTGCCTAGGTAAGTAAAACGTGTAACTTTTTGTAAAATGTCATTTATTGTTATATCAGAAGCTTTGTTGGTAATATTATAGACTTTCGTTTTGGTCGTGTTGATGTGGATGACTATTTGACCAGAAATATTGTAGAGTCGTTCTATTTTTTTTCTTGAGCATCAACGTATGTTGAGCTCAAACGTTCCAAGTCGTCTGCTAAGTCGAGTTCTCCCAACAGTTTATTATCAATCCACTTAATGCCTAATTGTCTGTCTTCTATTGATTTTCATGACTCAATCAAAAATAATAGTAATAGAAATTCATTATTTAAGGTTACTGCAAAAAAAAAAAGGACACATTCAATAAATAAACAAAACAAACACTGCGGAACATGTAGACACACCCCAGATCATACTCTACAGGACTGCAGCACTCTCAACACCATGAGAACACAAATATAGCCAATAGAAACAACCCTGCATAACAAAATAAGGGGAGCCAGTGAAAATATACTAACATCAAAACAAATAACACCAGTGCTAAATCCTAATAATAGTAAAATGTTATATCTTCTCAACATTTCTATATGATGCAGAAACATGAACATTAGACAAGAAAACAGAACAGAGAATTGAAGCCTTTGAAATGTGAATATATATAAGAATAGGTAGAATTGGATGAAAAGAAAAGAAAACAAACGATGAAGTCTTAAAAGAACTAAAAATGAAAAGAAAACTGCTAAATACAATTCAAATAAGACAAATGCGATTTTTGGGCCATGTTAAAAGACACAACAGCCTACTAAACATAATCATAGAGGGGAAAATACAGGGTAAAAGAGGCAAAGGCAGACCAAGACTAACATGGACGAGTAACATCAAAGGATGGACAAATCAGCCTATGACAACCTGCACCATCAAAGCAAGAGACAGAGTAGAATGGCGCTCTTGGTTACTTCTCCCAAGTGGTCTAGTGGCTGGGATTCCTCGCTCTTACCGCGGCGGTCGGGGTTCGATTCCCCACGTGGGAATATTTTTGGGGGCCTCGGTAGCCTAGTTGGGAAAACCAGCCGACTAGACTACCGACGTTCGGACAACCCGTGTTCGATTCCCGCTGGGAGCAGTGTGAGTTGTACTCATGGTTGCACACAAAAAAAAAAAACCCACGGTCGACCAAGCAGTTGGCAGAAATGGGTACCAGGGTATTACCCTGGAAAGGTGAGGAATGTCGCCTCGCATCTGAGTTTCGATACTTGAGGCGACACTATACAGAAATCTCCGAACATTTCTGGATAGGCGGCCGAGCACATATGGGTGTAAGCTCGCGTGCTAAGACGCCGGTTCAAGTCTCGTACTTTATACCTTTATACACTCGATGATGAGTGAGAACATCAAACGCACCATCTTGTTCGTTACTCATGCTGGCTGGTCTAAAAAAGTCTAAATGCTTAGCAGTAGTTCTTCTTGTCACTGATACCGAAAAGGTGTCGTGGTTTATAACCTTTGTTGTTCTTGCGCTACTCGAATTGGTCTTTTTCCATGCTTTCTCGAGAAGAACGCCCTTGATGGTGATTGGTAAGGATTCATTCTGACCAAGTGGCCAAACCATTTAAGTTGTTGTTGTTCTATATTAGCTGTAGTTAATTGCTGAAAAAAGAAAAATACAAAACAATTATAGTTATTGACATCATTTAGTTGATTTGGAGACGTTACAACTGCTGACATACTGTTGGAAGAGAAGTTGTCCATGTGAACGTTTTCAAGTGGAGCACATTCTCTCAAAACAAGGGAAGACTTCAAACTACTATTCGTGCTGTTTCGTCCAATAAATGTTTGTCTACAACACAAGTATTCAGCTCTACTGGGAGATACTTGCATTAATAGGAAAGTACAAATATACAATTTATTTCCAGTCTGTGATCGTTACCCTATGCTATAGTCATTGAGAACGTCATCGTGTAAGACACTGCTACAATAGCCAATTTTTTAGTTGGCTGCGTGGCAGTGTGCCAAGCGTTCGGCTTCTCGTGGCAAGGTGCGGTGCCACTGAGTACGGGTTCGATCCCACTTCGGACCATATATTGTTCTTCGTTTTTTTCTATTGTTGTTTGTCTGTCAATTTTTCCGAGTGCTAACACATACTTCTTTGTTCTATTATTCCCTATTACCGCCTCGGAAGTTCCCCATATAATAATATTTATGTATTATTATTTGTACCCAGTATATAACCACTGGAAACTACTATTCGTGCTGTTTCGTCCAATAAATGTTTGTCTACAACACAAGTATTCAGCCCTACTGGGAGATACTTGCATTAATAGGAAAGTACAAATATACAATTTATTTCCGGTCTGTGATCGTTACCCTATGCTATAGTCATTGAGAACGTCATCGTGTAAGACACTGCTACAATAGTCAATTTTTTAGTTGACTGCGTGGCAGTGTGCCAAGCGTTCGGCTTCTCGTGGCAAGGCGCGGTGCCACTGAGTACGGGTTCGATCCCACTTCGGACCATATATTGTTCTTCGTTTTTTTCTATTGTTGTTTGTCTGTCAATTTTTCCGAGTGCTAACACATACTTCTTTGTTCTATTATTCCCTATTACCGCCTCGGAAGTTCCCCATATAATAATATTTATGTATTATTATTTGTACCCGGAAGACTTCAAACCCTTGTAGGTAACAGATTAATTTTAAAGTAACAATTTACGAATCATTTCGGGGGAATTAGTATGTTGACAACACTAGGAAACAAAAAATAATCAACAACAGAAAAAACAAAAAACAAAGAACAATTGACAACCGTCAATCGACAGCAGGATCGAACCCGTACTCCTCGACACCGCGCCTTGCCACAAGAAAGAAACGCTAGAGAACACGGCCAACCAACCTCGTATGTTTACCTTGGTGTAGTTGAAAACACCGTTATTTTTATGTTATGTTAGAATAACAATGAAAACACCGTTATTTTTTGTTGTTAGAATAACCACGAAAACACCGTTATTTTTATGTTATGTTAGAATAACCACGAAAACACCGTTATTTTTATGTTATGTTAGAATAACCATGAATACACCTTTATTTTTATGTTATGTTATGATAACCACAACTGCATTCTGGACAAATCCATAGTTTTTTTTTATGGAGGCAATTGAAACCTTCCCTTACGAATTTCCCAGTACTGCCTGTGATTCATTGTTGTGATTAGATTCTACTAACAACTTTGCCCGGTCAACGCCAATTTTTTGCCTACTCTTATCAATTTTTAACTGGCAAGGGTTCTTTAACGTGCGCGAGTGCACACGGAACCTCGATTTATTTATTTATTTAAATTGACAAAATTGACAATCACGAAAGTACAGACTTTCATTAATGAATGCTTGCGCAGAATAAAGGGATGGAAATGGCAGGACAAAGTCACTAACGTGGAATTATGGAAATGTACCGGTCAAATACCAGTGGATAAAGAGATACAACGAATCCGATGGCGATGGATAGGACACACACTACGGAAGCCAACTGAGAGTATTACACAACAGGCCCTTTTTTGGAATCCCCAGGGGAAAAGACAAAGAGGAAGACCAAGGAATTCTTGGAGAAGACAGATAGAAGCAGAGATGAAGATGATGGGGAAGACATGGAATGATCTTAAAAGAATGGCAAAAAACAGAACGACTTGGAAAGTGTTTGTTGAAGACCTATGCTCCACAGGGAGTTGAAAGGTAAAAGAGAAGAGAGAGCCTGTGATTCATTGTTGTGATTAGATTCTACTAACAACTTTGCCCGGTCAACGTCAATTTTTTGCCTACTCTTATTAATTTTTAACTGGCAAGGGTTCTTTAACGTGCGCGAGTGCACACGGAACCTCGATTTATTTATTTATTTATTTCTTGACGTTATCTGAAAGGGTAACATCACGAAGAAACAACAGAATACATTTTTGAAAAAAAATTTCTTACCGTCTGTGTTGGGATTTGAACCGGGTATCTTTTTCTTTCCAGAGGCCAGCGTCTTACCACTAGACAAGCCGGCCCGCCACCCTCCTCCCGCTATTTTTATAATCGCTCCATAACAATCACAAATGTGATCGTGCACTTCATCTCGCTGTCATTAACGGCCACCCTTAAAGCATTGATATATTTGTACTTGGAAAATGTACATTTTCTTTCTATATTTTCTTTAGAAGTTAAAGTTGCCACATTCGTTTTTAAGCCAAATCATAAATTGTTACAGCCCCTGTATAAAGACGATAACCACTTCAATTTATAATACCGAAATGTGATCATACAATAAACTATTCACTTCTTGTAGAGTTTGTACAGCGCCAGCTGACGCCGGCTAGACGGTGCCTATAGGAATCTGGTTAACTTAAGTGGCATTATGAAAGATATCAGTGAATAGGTCACGTGACTCTCACTTAAAAAAGAATTTTATAAAATGGTAGTTAAAACTAACTGGCATACAAGGGAAAGAGAGAAAATTAGACTTCAAATATAGGACATTTAAAACAATATTTAAACTGTTGTTGGACACAAAGCAAATGTATAAAATGGTAGACGTAACCTGCAAAATGTCTGACGGTTTTTCTTCTGCTTTTTTCCTTCCTCATTTGCCTTTCAGTGTCGAGGGGAGATATAATCTGCGGTCTTTTGTTCTTCTGTTCGCCTCTGCTGCTTTTATGTTTCCTAGTGTTTCTAATATTCCGTCAATCCATCTTTTCGCGGTCGGCCCTTGAGTCTGGTGTTCTCGCAGTGTTTATTGAAGGCTCTTTGTGTTGTGATTTGATCTTTCTGCCTTGTCACGTGGCCAAACCATTTTATCTGTTGTTTCTTTATATATTCTAAGGCGGGGATTGCTATTCCTAGCTTTTTTCTCAGTTCTTCATTTCTGATCTTATCTCTCAGAATGTTTTCTGTCATTCGTCTAACACATTTAATCTCAGTAGAGGTTATTTTTCTTATTGGACTTGTATCTAGGGTCCTGGACTGGCATTGGTAGCACAACGTTGGGATGAAGATTGTATTTTAGAGTGCCCGTTTTGCCTCTAGTTATTTCCTTGTTGGACAATAGTGGTAATAACTGTCCAATGATTTGACAAGTTTTGTTGAATCTTGATTCTATTTCTGCTGTTTGTGAATTATCGTTTGCCACTAGACTTCCTAGGTATTTAAATTCCTCTACTTGTTATAGTTGTCTGCTGTCTATATTTATGTTGATGTTCTCTTTCTCTTTTGCGATATTCATGACTTCTGTTTAGTTGATGTTGATTTTCGTGATTTATTTTGTGTCTGTGCTTTTGAGTTATTTAAGTGTTCTTGTAGGTCTTCTATTTCTCCATGTATTAGTGCCTGGCCATTTCCAAATAGTAGCTCGCTGATCTCCTCTGTCTCTTATAGGTTGAATGTCTAACGGTTGGTCAGAGAACAGTGGAGTCGTGGTTCTAATTTGGAGAACGCTGTGAAAACTTGCAACGGACTGGACACGGTAGAGAGATTTGACTGTTGTCACACAGGACACACAGGGTACCACTATATTTGGCATATATTAATTAAACTTATTCTTCGCAACACTTTTGATCAAATCTACTGTCCATACCCGGTCCCGCTGTTTTAGCTTTAATCTGACAAACTGATGTTCACCTTATGTTGGCGGAAGTATAAAACGGTTCGTACTCGGCCTGACAGTGTAGAAACCATTTTAGACATAATAATAAACAAACACCCTTTCTATTTTGGAATTGTTGGCGATGTCTTTACAAGGCTCTGACTGAAGCTAAGAAGAAATCTATCTAATCATCTTGCATGTGTTTTTGTCGTGACTTGCTGACGAAGACCTGTGGCCGAAACGTTTATACATTTTTAACGCATTCTTGTTAGTAAAGCTGCTGTATAATAATTACACATGTTATAATTATTTTTCCCTGATAACTATCTACATCAAAAACAGAGTGTCTCGAGCGGTGAGGATCACCGAAGTCTCCAAAGTGACGGGGGTCTGTGTTGCTTTGTTAAGGCTGTGGGTCATGTTCATTGCACGTCGACGATGTCCATAAGTGCTTTGATCTCTTCCCCAGTATGTACCTCAATGTGGACACTTCTGACTCCAGTTCTGTGTTGATTTGTTATTCGTTTGTGTTTCCCCATGCAACGCTCCTTTCTTGCACCCCCAGGTTTGACCTGATGTTCGCGCAGTCTGAACATGGTTGTTCATTAATAATCATTAGCTGAATCAACAGCGTGTTCTGCCTCCTGAGGACATTTAGAATGTCAACACGGTCCATTGCACGTCTGCCATTCACGGCAGCTGATCCAGCCAGGCTGTCAACTCGTTCGTTCTCTCACACCGTAGTGCCCAGGAAAGAAGATGAAACAGATCCCAATCAGTCCTGAGTTCTTTAATGACTGCAACCACTGTCTTCGTGCCCAGCCTTCTTCGATTTGTCCGTGCATACTCATCGAGACACTTAGAATGCATATTGAAGCAAAAGGTTGTGTTTCTAGCCAGGCCATCGCTTTAGTTGCTGTCAAGATCTCGATGATCAAACTACTGGTAGTTACAGTAAAAGGTTGTGTTTCTAGCCAGGCCACCGCTTTAGTTGCTGTCAAGAATTCCATGATCAAACTACTGGTAGTTACAGTAAAAGGTTGTGTTTCTAGCCAGGCCACCGCTTTAGTTACTGTCAAGATCTCCATGATCAAACTACTGGTAGTTACAGAAAAAGGTTGTGTTTCTAGCCAGGTCACCGCTTTAGTTGCTGTCAAGATCTCCATGATCAAACTACTGGTAGTTACAGAAAAAGGTTGTGTTTCTAGCCAGGCCACCGCTTTAGTTACTGTCAAGATCTCCATGAACAACCTACTGGTAGTTACAGAAAAAGGTTGTGTTTCTAGCCAGGCCACCGCTTTAGTTGCTGTCAAGATCTCCATGATCAAACTACTGGTAGTTACAGTAAAAGGTTGTGTTTCTAGCCAGGCCACCGCTTTAGTTACTGTCAAGATCTCCATGAACAACCTACTGGTAGTTACAGAAAAAGGTTGTGTTTCTAGCCAGGCCACCGCTTTAGTTACTGTCAAGATCTCCATGATCAAACTACTGGTAGTTACAGAAAAAGGTTGTGTTTCTAGCCAGGCCACCGCTTTAGTTGCTGTCAAGATCTCCATGATCAAATTACTGGTAGTTACAGAAAAAGGTTGTGTTACTAGCCAGGCCACCGCTTTAGTTACTGTCAAGATCTCCATGATCAAATTACTGGTAGTTACAGAAAAAGGTTGTGTTTCTAGCCAGGCCACCGCTTTAGTTGCTGTCAAGATCTCCATGATCAAATTACTGGTAGTTACAGAAAAAGGTTGTGTTTCTAGCCAGGCCACCGCTTTAGTTGCTGTCAAGATCTCCATGATCAAACTACTGGTAGTTACAGTAAAAGGTTGTGTTTCTAGCCAGGCCACCGCTTTAGTTACTGTCAAGATCTCCATGAACAACCTACTGGTAGTTACAGAAAAAGGTTGTGTTTCTAGCCAGGCCACCGCTTTAGTTACTGTCAAGATCTCCATGATCAAACTACTGGTAGTTACAGAAAAAGGTTGTGTTTCTAGCCAGGCCACCGCTTTAGTTGCTGTCAAGATCTCCATGATCAAATTACTGGTAGTTACAGAAAAAGGTTGTGTTACTAGCCAGGCCACCGCTTTAGTTACTGTCAAGATCTCCATGATCAAATTACTGGTAGTTACAGAAAAAGGTTGTGTTTCTAGCCAGGCCACCGCTTTAGTTGCTGTCAAGATCTCCATGATCAAATTACTGGTAGTTACAGAAAAAGGTTGTGTTTCTAGCCAGGCCACCGCTTTAGTTGCTGTCAAGATCTCCATGATCAAATTACTGGTAGTTACAGAAAAAGGTTGTGTTTCTAGCCAGGCCACCGCTTTAGTTACTGTCAAGATCTCCATGATCAAATTACTGGTAGTTACAGAAAAAGGTTGTGTTTCTAGCCAGGCCACCGCTTTAGTTACTGTCAAGATCTCCATGATCAAATTACTGGTAGTTACAGAAAAAGGTTGTGTTTCTAGCCAGGACACCGCTTTAGTTGCTGTCAAGATCTCTGTGGTCAAACTACTGGTAGTTACAGAAAAAGGTTGTGTTTCTAGCCAGGCCACCGCTTTAGTTACTGTCAAGATCTCCATGATCAAATTACTGGTAGTTACAGAAAAAGGTTGTGTTTCTAGCCAGGCCACCGCTTTAGTTACTGTCAAGATCTCCATGAACAACCTACTGGTAGTTACAGAAAAAGGTTGTGTTTCTAGCCAGGCCACCGCTTTAGTTGCTGTCAAGATCTCCATGATCAAACTACTGGTAGTTACAGAAAAAGGTTGTGTTTCTAGCCAGGCCACCGCTTTAGTTGCTGTCAAGATCTCCGTGGTCAAACTACTGGTAGTTACAGAAAAAGGTTGTGTTTCTAGCCAGGCCACCGCTTTAGTTGCTGTCAAAATCTCCATGAACAAACTACTGGTAGTTACAGAAAAAGGTTGTGTTTCTAGCCAGGCCACCGCTTTAGTTGCTGTCAAAATCTCCATGAACAAACTACTGGTAGTTACAGAAAAAGGTTGTGTTTCTAGCCAGGCCACCGCTTTAGTTGCTGTCAAAATCTCCATGATCAAACTACTGGTAGTTACAGAAAAAGGTTGTGTTTCTAGCCAGGCCACCGCTTTAGTTGCTGTCAAAATCTCCATGATCAAACTACTAGTAGTTACAGAAAAAGGTTGTGTTTCTAGCCAGGCCACCGCTTTAGTTGCTGTCAAAATCTCCATGATCAAACTACTGGTAGTTACAGAAAAAGCGCCGCTTTCCTCCTTTGGGGATCTGTTGAAATAAAAGAACTAGTGTTGTGGCTTTTCTCCACAACTTTCTCAACCAGACCCTGAGAATTAAGAAAAGTCATTGTAGTCTACCACATCAGTATCCTTCGAGACGTCATAAATAAAACTTGTGTTGGCCAAGGCCTGGTTGTTGTGGCAATACCAGGGTCAACATAAGAAGTAAACTATAAATAATAATGTGTGTGTGGGGGGGGGGTGGTGTGGGGGGGATTGTAAACACTTTCCTGTGATGTAAGCTTTTTTATGTTCTATAATCTACGTACACGCTGCCAGCGTCGTATCTATATCTCGAATGTTATATCACAACAGAAATATTTATTAATCATATTGTCTCAAATTACAACAAATGTTTTAGCAATTGTCTTGTTACTTCTAAGCCAGCTGATATTTTTGTGGCAACAATACTCATGTGCATGTTGTTATTGTATACACATTAACACATAAATTTCACAGTTTTATTTTAATAAACAGATTGAGTAGTTTGGTCGAGTATTTTCTTACGGGCATAAATAAGTTTCATACATAGAAGATGACTTCTGATAGTTGAAAGTTTATGTCTGGACGGAATAGTATCTTCCGTAAATAACATATATATTATTGTTACCTCCCTTAGTGAACCTCTTCTGTTTCTCTTTCTTTGTTTAAATCACACGTTTTGACCCTGCCAAAACCTTTTCCACAGTCTCGTGTTAACTCATCTATCTTTTCAATGTTTCAGTGCGATTCTTTTTTGTCCCAAAGGCCCAACGGTCGGAACATAACTAAACTACCCTCATTCTGTTTCCGGCGTCCGCCCCTGATTCTTAATTAAGCGTGGCTGGTTCCCATCACTCTTGGTGCTAGCGGAGTCATTTTGAGGTAAATATACGCATGCTTGTCTATACCGTATATATCTATCTACACCAATTAACTAGTTCTCGTTTGGTTCGCCCATTATTAGCAGATAACATAACACTGGTGTCGTTATTCGCAACACATTGAGGAATATACGTAGGAGGATATCTGAGCACTTTTGGATGTGTTCTGTATGCAATGAGAATAACACGTCGACTAAACTACATTGAACTATTTCTTACGAAGAGCAAGCCAAATATATATTTTTATATTTCATGTTTTGGTCCTCTTTTTGTTTTTGTTTTATCTTACCATTGGGTCTCTTTCATCGTCGTCCCCCAGATAAACTCGAGGAGCGTAGAAAAAAAAAGAATGAGAAAGGATGGTTACAGTTTACGGTGCAAGAAAACACCACAAGATGTAAACGACGTTTCAGCAAAAGGACTTCATCAGGTTATAAACAGAAACGATGGCTATGACAAAATAAATGTAAATATCACTAAAGGTACATGCAAATGAAAGACGAACTGAAGAAATTAGGCAAATTTTGGGAGTAATACCAGTCCTAGGCTTAGTCACGAGACAGCAAATGGTTGTAACATGTAAAGCTAAGTGGTAACATGTAACGTTAACGCTAAGTGGTAACATGTAACGTTAACGCTAAGTGGTAACATGTATTGTTAACGCTAAGTGGTAACATGTAACGTTAACGCTAAGTGGTAAAATGTAACGTTAACGCTAAGTGGTAACATGTAATGTTAACGCTAAGTGGTAAAATGTAACGTTAACGCTAAGTGGTAACATGTAACGTTAACGCTAAGTGGTAAAATGTAACGTTAACGCTAAGTGGTAACATGTAACGTTAACGCTAAGTGGTAAAATGTAACGTTAACGCTAAGTGGTAACATGTAACGTTAACGCTAAGCGGTAACATGTAACGTTAACGCTAAGTGGTAACATGTAACGTTAACGCTAAGCGGTAACATGTAACGTTAACGCTAAGTGGTAACATGTAACGTTAACGCTAAGCGGTAACATGTAACGTTAACGCTAAGTGGTAACATGTAACGTTAACGCTAAGCGGTAACATGTAACGTTAACGCTAAGTGGTAACATGTAACGTTAACGCTAAGCGGTGACATGTAACGTTAACGCTAAGTGGTAACATGTAACGTTAACGCTAAGTGGTAACATGTAATGTTTACGCTAAGTGGTAACATGTAACGTTAACGCTAAGTGGTAACATGTAACGTTAACGCTAAGTGGTAACATGTAACGTTAACGCTAAGTGGTAACATGTAACGTTAACGCTAAGTGGTAACATGTAACGCTAACGCTAAGTGGTAACATGTAACGCTATTACCGAAAACATGCATTCTAAAAAGTTGTGGTAGAGGAAAACCCATTGACGTCGTTAGCTATAGATATTATGTTGTGTTTTAGCATAATTATAGTAGGCAATATAAGAAGGTAGCTTGCCATTCCTTTCCTTCTTGGCAGTGACTGTACTAGTCGAAGTTCGCAGCCATTGTCTCTATACATGAGATATCCCTCTGCCTGGCGTCACGGAGTGGGGACCATAATCGGCACTACTTGTCGGCTGCTCCCACAACACCATCTACCACCTGTTCATATGACTTCAAGTAAACCTGATAGGATCGGTGATTGGCTAAACAGGAGCTCCACCTTGCTCAAGGGTGCCCGAAAAAAAAAAAAGGTTGAGAGGCCACAGAGATGGGATTTCTCAGAAGAATGTTGAAAGTTCCCTGGACAGCTAAAAAGACCAACAAGGAAATTCTCAGAGGCCAACACAAAAAGGAAGCTCCTAAAAAACATCAGGAAAAAAACCAATCAACATTTTTCGGGCACATCATGAGAAGAGGAAAGTTGGAATACTTGGTTACAACTGGCAAAATACAAGGAAAGAGAGATCACTAACGACAAAGAGAGAAAATACTGGATAGCTTGGTGTCATGATATGGCAAACAGTCACAACAGAACCGACGCGATGCACTGTAGATAGAAGATTGTGGAAGGACATGATCACTTATGCCAACCGGCATGGCACATGATGATAATGATGATGCGAGGAAGACCTCTCAAAAGATGAATAAACGAAATATCTGACGTCACATAAAGCACCAAGTATGAGGCGAACCAAAAAACTCGAGGAAGAACAGTCTATTTCCCTTGACACGCAGAAAAACAAAAGAGAACAGAGAACACAAACACAATAACTGAATTCATGGTAATAGAAGTCAATCGGTTCCGAAAATGTTCAATTAAATGAACGAAATACAGGAAGAAAAGATGCCTGAACGCTTAAATTTTTAAACTTCTATATTTCATGTTAAACGGACATAAAAAAAAAAAAATTCTTCATTATTATGTCGAGTTGGTCCTGACAAATAAAAGCTTACCAAAAGGACAACAGACCAGAAAATCATTGTGGAAGAAAACAGTGGGTGGGGGAAAAAAGGGGGGGGGGGGAAGTTTTACAGAATTTTGATTTTGCAGAAGTTTGTTTAGAATTCCATTGATTGCTAAAAGTTGTAACGAAGCGTTCAGTAAGATGTCAAATCAACTGGAAAAAAAATAGTTGCCAATATCATGAAAAAAAATGAAGCGTTTTTTTGGCTATGTAAAGAAAGGGGACAGTTGGAATAATGCATTGTGGGAACGGAACAATTGAAGGAAGAAGGAATAGAGAAAAAGAAGTGAAAAGTTACCGGTTAAAGAAACGGTTTGACTGGGGATGAAGGGGTTTAGGGATTGTCGCCGGTGCTAAATTTAAAAGAAAAATAAAGTTGTAATAAGAAATTTAAAAAAGGCAGGCTGGTGGGTGTTTACAACCCACATACTCTCATTGCCCCCTGGGAGCTGGTGGCAAACCACGCTACGCCACTGAGGGCATCTGGACCGCAAGATATCTAGGATTGTAGATACATTGTCACTACGAGATGAAAACACGGAGGGAAATGCAGGATTTACTGTTAACTTCAGAATAACAGAACACACGTCTTTATCTGATTGTGTGTGTGTGTGTGTGTTTTTTTAATTTTTTATTTCAGCTGATAATTCAGCATTTGTTTTAAACGTAAAAAAGATACAATTACACACACACAACAAAAATAACGATACAACAAAAGTAAAACGATTTATTATCCGTAGTCAAGACAGTTCTATTCAAAATACATGCGCGTGCGCATACACGCACACACACGCACAGTTGAGATCTACTGAGGTAAATTACCGCCCTCTCCTTAAAGGTTACCATAAGAGTTTCAGTCCTATTTCAGGAAGTAATCTAAACTGACATTTCAAGCTAAACTATCCCCCAAGACACGAGGCAACAAGCGTGATTTAGCCATCACTTGAAACTTAGCCTAAATTAACTGCTCTGCTATTGGCAACAAATACGTTATTTTGGACATAATTGTTACTGCGCGTTGCTCTTCCCTGGCTAAGCTCAAACTTAAAACTTTAACTTCGAAATTATTTTGATGGTCAAAATGAATAAACTTGATATTGCCTTAAAGTTCAAACTTGGTTGTAAATTTAGATAATAATTTAAAATGTAAAAGAATAAGTTTAGAGATAGCAAGAATTATTTACAAAATAGCATATCGTCATCATCATCGAGTGCCATCTCCTCAAGGAAGGTTGGCTACCATGGAGCGCCATTCTGCTCTGTCTCTTGCTTTGATGGTGCAGGTTGTCATAGGCTGACTTGTCCATCTCTTGATGTTACTCGTCAATGTTTGTCTTGGTCTGCCTCTTTTACCTTGTATTTTCCCTTCCAAGATTACTTTTAGAAGGCTTTTGTGTCTTTTAAAATGCCCCCAAAATCGCAGTTGTCTTGTTTGAATTGTATTTGGTAGTTCCCTGTTCACTTTTAGCTGTTTTAAGACTTCATCATTTGTTTTCTTTTCTGTTCATCCAATTCTACCTATTTTTCTATATATCCACATTTCAAAGGCTTCAATTTTATGTTCTGTTTTCTTGTCTAATGTCCATGTTTCTGCACCAAATAGCATAAAAACAAGAAGAATACAATGTTTTAAATAAAATAAAACGACATGATAACTTAGCAGAGATCATTAAGGAGGTTATGGTGCTATGTAGACAAGATGAAGAAAGACCAGGAAGGTCGGTGTAATCACAGACGAGCAGGGAATGATTGCTGCAGACTTCTCGCGCAGGACAGAAAAATAACTATCAATTAATTGTTATAGGAGCCATGTTAAACATTGACAAACTTGATGATGATAATGATAGTGATTATAATTATGATGATAATGATGATAATTATGATGATGATAATAATGATGATACTGATGATGATAATGATGATGATAATGATGATGGTAATGATGATTATAATGATGATAATGATGATGGTAATGATGATGATACTGATGATGACGATGACAAAGATGATGATATTGATAATGATGATGATAATGATACTGATGATAATGATGATGATGATGATGATGATGGTAATGATACTGATGATAATGATGATGGAAATGATGATGATAATGATGACGATAATGATGATGATAATGACAAAGATGATTATATTGATGATGATAATGATGATAATGATGATAATAATGATGATGATCATGATGATAATGATGATGGCAATGATGATGATAATGATGAAGATGATGATGATAATGACAAAGATGATGATAATGATGATGATGATAATGATGATGATGATAATGATGATGATAATGATGATGATAGTGATGATGATAATGATGGTGATGATGATAATAGCTAATGATGATGATGATGATAATGATAATGATGATGATATTGATAATGATAATGATGATGATTACAATTATAATGATGATGATAATGATGATGATGATAATGATAATGATGATGATGATAATGATGATTATATTGATGATGATAATGATGATGATGATAATTATAATGATGATGATATTGATGATGGTGATAATGATGATAATGATGATGATAATAATGATGATGATGATAATGATGATGATGATAATGATGCGGATGATGATGATAATGATGATGATGATGATAATGATAATGATGATAATGATAATGATGATAATGATGATGATAATAATGATGATGATGATAATGATAATAATGATAATAATGATAATAATGATAATAATGATAATAATGATGATATTGATGATGATATTGATGATGATAAAGATGATAATGATGATGATGATGCCGATGATGATGATGATGATGATGATGATGATGATGATGATGATGGTGATGATAATGATGATGATAATGCTATTGATGATCAATAGTAAAAAAAAAGTAAAGAGCCCCCGTAACGCCAAGTGGCTTATATTGAATATTGTGTTAGTGACCATCAATTTTACAGACCTTCAGTACATGATTTTTGGAGTAATATGGTCGGTATTACGCCCGTGCCGCTTTACTTTCCCAGAAAAACATCAGGTACTCATTTAAGGCTGGGTGAACCCGGAAGCCGTCGGTTGGGATCGATTCCTACCCCTTGTCCTTTGTAGTCCAATTCACTAACCACTGAGTTATCGCGGCTCCTAATGATGATGACTGGGGGAAAACAAAGTTGAGGATAAGACGTATCACAGTAGCAATAGATCGATCAATCACTCAGTCGCTCGATCAATGTAACCATTAAATAAAAATTCATATCGATTGATCAATAATTTGATCACTATAATGTTGCCTTGAACATGTATTACATATCATACACCTCCATATGTTCCTTGCTGACGTATTTTCTTCAAATTATGCCTTCTGGTTTCTATTTGTGATGTTTTCTGGATAACCTGGCAAGATATATCTTTTTTTTTTTTGGGGGGGGGGGGGGTCTTCCCCATCTCCACTTCAAATCTGTTTTTCGTGACAACCAAGAGTCCCAACTTTTCTAGTCCACCCTGGCATATCCAAAGATCCATGACTACCTTTCCTGCTGTGTTCCAACATTTGTTGAGAAAGCAGAAAAAATATCTCTTCTTTGATCGGACGTGGGATTGGTCAGATTAAATAATGTTCCTCATTTTATTTATTTGAGCCGCGATAGCTCAGTGGTTAGTGAACTGAACTACAAAGGACAAGGGGTAGGGTTCGATCCCAACCGACGGCTTCCGAGTTCACCCAGCCTTAAATGGATACCGGATTTTTTTCTGGGAAAGTAAAGCAGCACGGGCGTAATACCGACCACATTACCCCAAAAATCATGTGCTGAAGGTCTGTAAAATATAGGGTCACTAACACCATATTTCCCTATACGCCACTTGGCGTGACGGGGGTACTTTACTTTTTACTTTTTTATTTTATTTATTTAATTATTAATTTATTTTAAATTTATTTTTAAAATATTATTTTTGAATCTTTTGTCTTCTAGTTTAATTTTAGCTTCTTTTTCTCTGAAGCTTTATCTACGTTTGTGTGTGTTGCTCATTGTCCAAACATTAGACAATTTTCATTTAAAATTCACTACTTTTTTGTTTATTACTTTAGTCTTCGTTCTTGTGCATTGTCTATGTCCAAGTAGAAGATATATAAAAAGTAAAGTACCCCCGTCACGCCAAGTGGCGTATAGGGAAATATGGTGTTAGTGACCATATATTTTACAGACCTTCAGCACATGATTTTTGGGGTAATGTGGTCAGTATTACAGAAGATATATATATATATATATATATATATATATATATATATATATATATATATATATATATTAGTTTTGTCTATATTTGTGTGTGCTGCCGCTCAGCTTTCAGACAGCAGCATCAGATACGTCTTTTGTCGTCCTTTATCTCTTCGTTTATCTATTTGCTGCCATATTGCCATTCACCCGAAGAAAAGTTATTGTCTTTAAACGAAAGAAAATTATTCAAAGTCTTTGACAAAGAATGCCTGAAAAAAAACATGTAAAATTAATGCTCGCAAGTAAAAGTAAAAAAAGAAAACAGATATACAAGATTTGAGATAACATGTTAGGGTATTGGAAATCAAAAGTCAGGTTTGGAAATGATTTTTAAAAAAACTGACGGCTTTGATGATAATTGATCGTTTGACGCCAGAAGACACGACATATAATGATTAGTTATATTGATGGCAGAATGCGTTTGATTTTTCTAATAATTTGATGACTCACATCCCTCAAATCTGACCATCCTTTTTCCTATATTATCTCGGCAAGAAAACTAATATATTTTTGTATCTGTTTCTCTAATTTAATTTCTCGTCCACAAAGAAAAGCCTCTTATTTCATTAACAAATGTTTGAGTTGGGAAGAGTAAACAGCTCTTTAAATAAATAAATAAATAAAGCCGGGTCTGTTTTCCTGTATAAATAAAGGCAACTATAGTCTTATTTCTGCAATATGTGCCATTTTGGCACGCAAGGTTTCTGTTTTTGAGATTGTGGTTCTGCCCTATGTGCCGTCTTCGGCTCGAAGATGTCATCTATATATCATATCTTTCAGCCGAAAGAGTATCATGTTGCCTCTGGAGAAGATGGGACATATCAACAATTCCAGAATAATCCGAGACGTGGATGATTAGGCGATTAAGACACCTATATTTACACAACGTACGTTTCTAACTCCCAATTAAATCAACAGTACATCGTCAATGTAATTCTTGAATTTTCGGGGTTCAGATGATAAAGTGATAAGAAACAATATCGGCCGTGTCTGATCCACACGCACGTTTGCAGTACCGACAGTTCAAAACAGTGGAGCTCGCAGCCTGACATATTGTTATCACTAGTTACCTCCTTCTGTTGACCAGATTGCTTCCAGCTGCGAAGCTTATGTGTAAAGAGTGTCCTGTAACTGAATAAAGTTGTTGCTGCATAAACCTTCCGTTTTATGAAGTCAGAGGAAGCTTTTTGAAGGTGATTCGATTACAGACAACCCCAGATTCGTAACACCATTAACAAAAGCAGAAACGTGTATTGAGATTGCTGCATCACTTACACACACACACACATATATATATATATATATATATATATATATATATATATATATATATATACATATATATATATATTTATATATATATACCTTTGGCGTCTTGACAAACGGTTGGTAGCGCGTAAACATGACAAGTCAGTAGTTTGGTAAATATTCGAGCCAATATAATGCGTCAATTAAATGTTTGTAAATCACAACGATAACGATCCCTAACAATTGAGAGTTTCTTTAACATCTATTCGACACATGATTAAAGATATATCCTTCAGAGTATACACATCTTCTAATCAATTCAGAGGAAGAGGTATGTTTACAGAACTCGAAAATAAAGACAAATAATCAACAACAGAAACCAAACAAAAAACAGTATGTGGTTCTAAGCAGGATCGAACCCGTACTCCATGGCACAGCGCCTTGACAAAAGAAGTCAAACGCTAGGGAGCACTGCCAACTCGGCTAACACATCTTTGTGTGTTAATGAATTAAGGCGTCCTGACACTGAGAAACGACATGTCGCAATGCGCTATTACTACAACTTTTTTTTCAAAATAAATTCCAAGCATTATTTGATGTAAATGACGGTGTAGTCTGCACACACACGGATCCTACAGAACAACAGGTCCCATCTATGTTACTTACATTTTTTTTGCATCATTTTGCAGGGCACATGTTATTGAAATACCATTTTATAGTAAACTGTAAAATTCAGAAAGTGGAGGGTTAATTTGACTATTGGAACATCTTGTTTACTCAACAAATATATACGTTCATCATCAAAGTTATTTTTGTTATTTTAAAGCATTTTGTGCAGCGAAGAAATAAATAACATTTGACATATAGCAAACAAACAGCAACACAAAGTTTTGTCCTTTAAGGAAAACAATGTAATCTCTGTTATTAGTACTCGAATGTTGCATTTTGTAAGGCCTATGCTTTTACGTATTTTATTATATTTGAAGGGAGATAAGTATACCTTTTAATCCGAGAGGGAAGGAGAAACAGAAAGGAAAAATAACTTAAATATCTTTATTCTGATAATATTTGATCATCTAGTAGTTGTGACTAGATCCAGTAGTAATTTGCATCTAGTCTTTACTATTTTGTTCACGCGGTTTAAAATAATTTGTTTGATTCTTTAAATACGCCGAGCACAATTTTGAAGAAATTATATTTTTTAAAACGTGGAAGCGGAGTTATGTGAGTTCAGTCAAAACTAACTTGAAAGTGCCTTGTATTGCACGAGTAATATGGGTTAAGTTATCTTGACTGAATTGGAGTATTAAACACACATTTGCAATCGAGATTGAAGTGATGTTCAAATATCTCCATAGCTCCTTAATCTAAATAGTTTTAGCAATTCTGTTTGCATCTCATACTTCGATGATATAAACATCATAATTACTTGAAAGTATATGCAAACAACCAATGGCAATGGTTAAAAAAAAGTTTCTTTCTTTTTTCTTTCTTTCTAACTTTTTTTTTTCCTACACACACACACACACACACACACACTTGTTTTTAAATCATTCTTGTCTGGTCTGAGAATGTCCATTATAAAATGAACTTACAACATTTGAGTCGCGGTGCCAGGGAGACAGCACCATCTCACTCCCATTCTCATGGACTAGTCAGGCAGTCAGAGAAGTATGATACTTGTCACGAGGTGCTGAGAGAAGGTGAGGAAAAGAGCGAGCGAGTGAGAGAGAGAGAGAGAGAGAGAGAGAGAGAGAGAGAGAGAGAGAATAGAAAATAGGAGGCGGAACTCACTTGCATTATTAATGTAACCTTTTTTAAAATAACAAATAACCTTTGTTTTCTCCAGGGGTTTAAATCGCTAGTATTACCCTGTAAAATCGGTTCAAAATTGTCCTTTCCTCCGCCTCTTCATCACAGCCATCGTTTACTATGCGCTGTTTATTGAATTATCATATTCGTTGAACAAAAGAGGTGACTAATACAACAAGCTAAATATAATTAAGTTCCAACTGTTTACGGATGATGCTTTAAAGCATTCTTTGTTCAGATCCTCATTTCACATATCCACTATTTTTATGAGGTTTGTTTATGAGCGCGTCAGTAGTTTAGTGGTTTCACTAATGAAAATGTAAAAAAAAAAACAACAAAAAAAAACAACAGAGGAAAAAGTGGTATGGTAACTGCTTTACATAGGTGAGACACAAAACGAAAGTAGAACAACGTTTCGGTCAAGTAGGCCTTCAGCTGGACCAATAGAAACAACACAAACATGTATAATGAGATACACAGAAATCTAACTACATGGCGATAATATGCTAGACTCTCAAAAAAGGAAAATACGTCACTCACCTGTGGTTCGAAACTTGCTCAGGCGCAGACTAGACTGTAATTGATAAGGTCAGCGGATACCTAGTGGTATCACGTTGGCTTAGCGATGTAGTGTAGAAGCACGGTAAACAAGGAGACACTTGAAACAGTCAACCAATTCAAACATCTCAAAAAACGTCATTGTCACTGAGGAAGGCTCAAAACCAATTCTAGTAGCTAGAGCTGCACAAGCATTGACACAGCCCTAACAAAATGAAACAATATATCGTAAAGCTCAATCATCCCCCTTCATAACGAAGATCAGATTACTACAAACAGATAAGACTTGTATTTCTAGAAGTCTGCGAAACATGGACACTCACTGATGTCTTGAAAGAAAAAATACAGGTACTGGAGGTGAGGTATAGAAATACCTTACATATATCATATATAGGTCATATCACCATTCAAGAAGTGCCCAACAAAAATACAAAGATGTACCGAACCAATGAAAGACTTACAGTCAACAGTAAATGAAAGAAAATTAAAATTGTCCTGACGTGACATGTTGCAAGATCTACCGGTCTAGTAAAAAGTAAAGTGCCCCCTCACGCCAAGTGTCGTATAGAGAATATGGTTTTTAGTGACCATAATTTTTATAGACCTTCGGCACATGATTTTTGGGATAATTTGGTCGGTATTACACCCGTGCCGCTGTACTTTCCCATAAAAAATTCCGGTACCCATTTAAGGCTGGGTGAATCCGGAAGACGTCGGTTGGGATCGAACCCTACCTCTTGTCCTTTGTAGTCCAGTTCACTAACCACTGAGCTATCGCGGCTCCATACTACATTTACGTCATTACTACCATAATTTCTCTTTTTGGAAATCTCCCGCGTTCAATATTGGGCTATTTTCTGGTTATCAGTCAACCACATACGTTGTCCTATAATTTGTTTTTCCATACTACCCTGTCAGTACCCCATTTAATTTTCTGGTTTTCAGTCAACCAAATCTGTCGTCTCATAATTTGTTTTTCATAAATCACCCTGTCAGTACCCCACTAAATTTTCTTGTTATCAATCAGCCAAATCTGTCATCCCATACTTGGTTTTTGCGTACCACCCTGTCAGTACCCCAATTAATTTTCTGGTTATCACTCAACCAAATCTATCATCCATAATTTATTTTTCTTAAATCACCCAGTCAGTGCCCCACATACTAAGAATAACTTTAGAAAGGCGTCCAGTAAAGGTAAAGTAAAGTACGAGACTACCATACTCTTGAACCAGCGTCTTAGCACGCGAGTTTCCACCCATACGTACTCAGCCGCCTATCCAGAAATGTTCGGAGATTTCTGGACAGTGTCGCTTCAAGCATCGAAACTCAGATGCGAGGCGACATTTCTCACCTCCCCAGGGTAATACCCTGGTATCCATTTCTGCCAACGGCTGGATCGACCGTGGGAGTTATTATTTTTTTTTCCAACCACGAGTACAATTCACACTGCTCCCAGCAGGAATCGAACACGGGTTGTCCGAACGACGGTAGTCCAGTTGGATGGTTTTCCCAACTAGGCTACCGAGTCCCCGGCGTTCAGTAATTTCTGTGAAATATGATTTTCTAATAAAACAATAACTGATCGAAAAGAACATTATGATTTTGTTCATGCATAATTTAGAACAAGGGAATATGAAGTGATGAAATAATTTTTTTCTTCAACTCAACAAATTACTAGTCTTTAGAGATGGACTTTAGTTAATTAGTTAGAGAGAGAGAGAGAGAGAGAGAGAGAGAGAGAGATGGGTGGGGGTTAAAATGTGTGTGTTTCGAGAAAAGAAACAAGGAAATGATAGGAAAAATCATATGAAGATATTGAGAATAGTTAAAGGAAAAGAGGCAACAGAAATTAATTTAAAGTTTAAGGAGAAAAAAAGTAAAATAGAGAGAGAATAGTCACGAAAAAGGGAAAGAGAGAGAGAGAGAGAGAGAGAGAGAGGCAGATAAAAGATGAAATGGGGTTAAACACAAAGTGAGTGAACACTAAGGCAAAAAATAAACAGCGAAACGAGAGAGAGAGAGAGAAAGAGAGAGAGAGAGAGAGAGACAAAAGAAAACCGAAAATAACATTATTTAGTGAAATCAGACACCAGTACGTTTCAATTTCATCGTATGTAATATATATATATATATATACAGTATATATATATATATATATATATATATATATATATATATATATATATACAGTATATATATATATATATATAGGGCCTATATATATATATATATTTTTTTTTTTTTTTGCATTTATTTTTCAGTTCTCCTTCTGTGTTAGCGGACAGATCTACTCTATCTGCTTTCTTTTATATGTCTAGGTGGCAGTGGGCAAGGAGCACCAACATCATCTGTAAAGTCAGTATCTTAAAGGCAGATCCAGGACTGAGTGCAAATGTTTTAGAAAAAAAATGATTCAATAAAATATGAGAAGATGAAAAAGTACCAAAAGCTTGGAGAAGAGGCATTACTGTGAAATTACCTAAGAATGGGGACCTTAGTAAAAATTGGAGAGTATAAACCTGCTGTCAGGAGCTGGGAAGATATTTTGTTGAGTACTTCTACGCATAAATGGGAGCCCCGATAGCTTAGTGGTTAGTGAACTGGACTACAAGGGACAAGAGGTAGGGTTCGATCCCAACCTACGGCTTCCGAGTTCACCCAGCATTAAATGGGTACCAGATTTTGTTCTGGGAAAGTAAAGCGGCACGGGCGTAATACCAACCACATTACCCCAAAAATCATGTGCCGAAGGTCTGTAAAAATTATGGTCACTAACACCATATTCCCTATACGCCACTTGGCGTGACGGGGGTACTTTACTTTTTTTTTTACTTCTACACATAAATTATAGTGTGGAACGAAAGCTTAGATAAGAGCAGGTAGGCTTTAGAAGTGGGAGATCGTGTACGGCCCAAATCATTCTCTCAGCGAACCATTGTAGCTTAGACTTTGAGAAGACATTCGATAGCATCCATCATCCATCGCTCTGGAAAAGCTTATATGCATACGCCTTCCCGGGTAAAAACGTCAATATCCTAAAGGCAATTACGGCGGTAACCAGTGCTGTGTAGGACATGAAGGACATGTATGACGGTAACCAGTGCTGTGTAAGTCATGAAGGACATGTATGACGGTAACCAGTGCTGTGTGAGTCATGAAGGACATGTATTACGGTAACCAGTGTTGTGTAAGTCATCAAGGACATGTATGACAGTAACCAGTGCTGTGTAAGTCATGAAGGACATGTATGACGGCAACCAGTGCTGTGTAAGTCATGAAGGACATGTATGACAGTAACCAGTGCTGTGTAAGTCATGAAGGACATGTATGACGGTAACCAGTGCTGTGTAAGTCATGAAGGATATATATGACGGTAACCAGTGCTGTGTAAGTCATGAAGGACATGTACGGCGGTAACCAGTGCTGTATAAGTCATGAAGGACATGTACGACGGTAACCAGTGCTGTGTAAGTCATGAAGGACATGTATGACGGTAACCAGTGCTGTGTAAGTCATGAAGGTCATGTATGACGGTAACCAGTGCTGTGTAAGTCATGAAGGACATGTATGACAGTAACCAGTGCTGTGTAAGTCATGAAGGACATATATGACAGTAACCAGTGCTGTGTAAGTCATGAACTCATGTGCGACGGTAACCAGTGCTGTGTAAGTCATGAAGGACATGTATGACGGTAACCAGTGCTGTGTAAGTATTGAATGACATGTATGACGGTAACCAGTGCTGTGTAAGTCATGAAGGACATGTACGACGGTAACCAGTGCTGTGTAAGTCATGAAGGACATGTATGACGGTAACCAGTGCTGTGTAAGTCATGAATGACATGTATGACGGTAACCATTGCTGTGTAAGACATGAAGGACATGTATGACGGTAACCAGTGCTGTGTAAGTCATGAAGGACATGTATGACGGTAACCAGTGCTGTGTAAGACATGAAGGACATGTATGACGGTAACCAGTGTTGTGTAAATCATGAAGGACATGTATGGCGGTAACCAGTGTTGTGTAAATCATGAAGGACATGTATGACGGTAACCAGTGTTGTGTAAGTCATGAAGGACATGTATGACAGTAACTAGTGCTGTGTAAGACATGAAGGACATGTATGACGGTAACCAGTGCTGTGTAAGTCATGAAGGACATGTACGGCGGTAACCAGTGCTGTGTAAGACATGAAGGACTTGTATGACGATAACCAGTGCTGTGGAAGACATGAAGGACATGTATGACTATAACCAGTGCTGTGTTAGTCATGAAGGACATGTATGACGGTAACCAGTGCTGTGTAAGTCATGAAGGACATGTATGACGGTAACCATTGCTGTGTAAGACATGAAGGACATGTATGACGGTAACCAGTGCTGTGTAAGTCATGAAGGACATGTATGACGGTAACCAGTGCTGTGTAAGTCATGAAGGACATGTATGACTGAAATCAGTGCTGTGTAAGTCATGAAGGACATGTATGACGGAAATCAGTGCTGTGTAAGTCATGAAGGACATGTATGACGGTAACCAGTGCTGTGTAAGTCATGAAGGACATGTATGACAGTAACCAGTGCTGTGTAAGTCATGAAGGACATGTAGGACAGTAACCAGTGCTGTGTAAGTCATGAAGGACATGTATGACGGAAATCAGTGCTGTGTAAGTCATGAAGGACATGTATGATATTAACCAGTGCTGTGTAAGTCATGAAGGACATGTATGAGAGTAACCAGTGCTGTGTAAGTCATGAAGGACATGTATGACAGTAACCAGTGCTGTGTAAGTCATGAAGGACATGTATGACGGTAACCAGTGCTGTGTAAGTCATGAAGGATATATATGACGGTAACCAGTGCTGTGTAAGTCATGAAGGACATGTACGGCGGTAACTAGTGCTGTGTAAGTCATGAAGGACATGTGTGACAGTAACCAGTGCTGTGTAAGTCATGAAGGACATGTACGACGGTAACCAGTGCTGTGTAAGTCATGAAGGACATGTATGACGGTAACCAGTGCTGTGTAAGTATTGAATGACATGTATGACGGTAACCAGTGCTGTGTAAGTCATGAAGGACATGTACGACGGTAACCAGTGCTGTGTAAGTCAATAAGAACATGTATGACGGTAACCAGTGCTGTGTAAGTCATGAAGGACATGTATGACGGTAACCATTGCTGTGTAAGACATGAAGGACATGTATGACGGTAACCAGTGCTGTGTAAGTCATGAAGGACATGTATGACGGAAATCAGTGCTGTGCAAGTCATGAAGGACATGTATGACGGAAATCAGTGCTGTGTAAACCATGAAGGACATGTATGACGGTAACCAGTGTTGTGTAAGTCATGAAGGACATGTATGACAGTAACCAGTGATGTGTAAGTCATGAAGGACATGTATGACGGCAACCAGTGCTGTGTAAGTCATGAAGGACATGTATGACAGTAACCAGTGCTGTGTAAGTCATGAAGGACATGTACGACGGTAACCAGTGCTGTGTAAGTCATGAAGGACATGTATGACGGTAACCAGTGCTGTGTAAGTCATGAAGGACATGTATGACGGTAACCAGTGCTGTTTAAGTCATGAAGTTCATGTATGACGGAAACTAGTGCTGTGTAAGTCATGAAGGACATATATGACGGTAACCAGTGCTGTGTAAGTCATTAAGGACATGTATGACAGTAACCAGTGCTGTGTAAGTCATGAAGGACATGTATGACGGAAATCAGTGCTGTGTAAGTCATGAAGGACATGTATGACAGTAACCAGTGCTGTGTAAGTCATGAAGGACATGTACGACGGTAACCAGTGCTGTGTAAGTCATGAAGGTCATGTATGACAGTAACCAGTGCTGTGTAAGTCATGAAGGACATGTACGACGGTAACCAGTGCTGTGTAAGTCATGAAGGACATGTATGACGGTAACCAGTGCTGTGTAAGTCATGAAGGACATGTACGACGGTAACCAGTGCTGTGTAAGTCATGAAGGTCATGTATGACGGAAACTAGTGCTGTGTAAGACATGAAGGACATATATGACGGTAACCATTGCTGTGTAAGTCATTAAGGACATGTATGACAGTAACCAGTGCTGTGTAAGTCATGAAGGTCATGTATGAAGGAAACTAGTGCTGTGTAAGTCATGAAGGACATGTATGACGGAAACCAGTGCTGTGTGTCATGAAGGACATTTATGACAGTAACCAGTGCTGTGTAAGTCATGAAGGACATGTATAACAGTAACCAGTGCTGTGTAAGGCATGTAGGACAGCCGTCATCTTGGTTCAGAATCATAACGGGAGTTAGATAAGGATGAATTTTGTCACCACTCCTTTTCTGTGTGGTTATAAATCGGATCATGCGTATGATTGTTGGTGACAGACCAGAAGGAATTATATGGGTTCTCACTGGACGTCTTTAATATGTCTGCAGAAATCCTATCTTCACGAGACGATTTGTTACTTTTGGTCTGTTTGATGGCAGTTTCAATTTCAAGGCATGCAAACTTCCCGTTCTTCATTTCAATTTGGGCAGGTGGCGAGAAAATTGAAACTTCACCCACCAGTTCTGGTCTGTTGAGAATTTCTTTAAAGTATTCTTCCCATCTTTTCAATTATTTATTTTCTTTTACTAATCATTCTCCATATTTACTTCGCACAATGGTGGTAACATTTTTAAAGCCACCAGAAAGGATCTTTGTGACTTTATAAACAGTTCTGCTATCCTCTTTCTCTAATGCTTCCTGAGCTTCAGTTGCCAGAGTCTCGATATGCTGTCTTGTATCTTTGCTCATTCTCTTATTGACTAGATTGTTTTCTCTGTATAATCTTCCATTAACTTGGCTTAATCATGCTCATTACAATTTAGCATTAGTTGTTTGATAGTCTTTCTTTCTTGAAAATTTCATGAAGCTTCTGTGATCCAATTCTTCCTTGTCCTAGATCGATGCCAATCGACGTCCTGACTAACATCTTCATATATTGTTTGCATCTTTTGAAAATATTCATCGGCCTCTCCTCCTGGTATATCTAGAAGG